>AWOL01S0067822.1:0-16244 GCA_000715115.1 Nicotiana otophora
CTGATAAGACATTGAATAATATATGATGTTAGACTTCTAACATGCAAAGTAAGAGAGTATATACAAGCCTAACAAATGCTAGACGTCTTGCTCCAATTAAACCACCACATTTTGTCTTATTTTCGAATATCCTAAAGTACGCCTTGTATATACTCTCTTACTTCACATGTTAGAAGTCTAACATCATAAATTATTAAATGTCTCATCGGACAGGGATTGGCGGGCTTATATCTAGCAAGCTCTATCCAAGCACAAAGTTGGGTCATATGGCCCAAGCGAAGGCATGAGCTACTGGACTCCTAAAGTTGGGCGTACTAGTGTGAGGCTGGTTTCACAGAGCAACGAACAGTCCCCGCTCTGTGCAGTGGAAGGATAACGGGCTAGTATCTTCGAAACCCAACAAATTCCTGATGGTCTACTCCAATTAAACCACCACGTTTTGTCTTATTTTTGAATATCCTAAAGTAAGCCTTGTGTATACTCTCTTACTTCGCATGTAAGAAGTCTAACATCATAAATTATTTTATGTCTCATCCGACAGGGATTGGTAAGTTGATTTCTGGCTCGCTCTGTAGAAGCATAGAGTTGGGTTATGTGGCCCAAGCGAAGGCATGGGCTACTGGACTCCTAAAGTGGGGCAGACCAGTGTGAGGCTAGTTTCACAGAGCAACGAATGCTCCCCGCTCTATGTAGTGGAAGGATAACGGGTTAATGTCTTCCAAGCCTAACAAATGCTAGACGTCTTGCTCCAATTAAACCACCACTTTTTTTCTTATTTTCGAATATCCTCAAGTACGGCTTGTATATACTCTCTTACTTTGCATGCTAGAAGTCTAACATCATAAATTATTTTATGACTCACAGGACAGGGATTGGTGGGCTGATATCTGGCATGCTCTGTTCAAGCACAGAGTTGGGTCATGTGGCCCAAGCGAAGGCATGGGCTACTAGACTCCTAAAATGGGGCGGACCAGCGTAAGGCGGATTTAACAGAGCAACGAATAGTCCCCGCTCTGTGCAGTGGAAGGATAACAAGGTTGTGTCTTCGAATCCCAACAAATGTCTGATGGCCTGCTTTAGGTATACCACCATGTTTTATCTTATTTTCGAATATCCTAAAGTACGCCTTGTATAGATAACCTCTTACTTTGCATGTTAGTAGTCTAACATCATATACTATTCTATGTCTTATCAGAGAGGGATTGGTGGGTTGATATTTGGCCTGCTCTATCCAAGCACAGAGTTGGATCATGTGGCCCAAGCGAAGGCATGGGCTACTAGACTCCTAAAGTGGGGTGGATCGACATGAGGCTCGTTTCAAAGAGCAACAAACAGTCCCAGCTCTATGCAGTAGAAGGATAACGGGTTGGTATCTTCCAAGCCAAACAAATGCCAGATGGTCTCTTCAATTAAACCATCACTTTTTGTCTTATTTTCCCAAACCCTAAAGTACGCCTTGTATATACTCTCTTACTTCACATGTTAGAAGTCTAACATCATAAATTATTAAATGTCTCATTGGACAGGGATTGGCGGGCTTATATCTAGCAAGCTCTATCCAAGCACAAATTTGGGTCATATGGCCCAAACGAAGGCATGGGCTACTGGACTCCTAGAGTGGGGCGGACTAGCGTGAGGCTGGTTTCACAGGGCAACGAACGGTCCCCGCTCTGTGCAGTGGAAGGATAATGGGTTGTTGTCTTCCAAGCCCAACAAATTCCTGATGGTCTGCTCCAATTAAACCACCAGTTTTTGTCTTATTTTTGATTATCCTAATGTACGCCTTGTATATACTCTCTTTCTTTGCATGTTAGAAGTCTAACATCATATATTATTCTATGTCTTATCAGACAGGGATTGGTAGGCTGATATCTTGCCTCCTCTGTCCAAGCACACAGTTGGGTCATGTGGCCCAAGCGAAGGCATGGGCTACTGGACTCCTAAAGTGGGGCGGACCAGCGTGAGGCTGGTTTCACAAAGCAACGAATGGTCCCCGCTCTGTGCATTGGAAGGATAATGGGCTGGTGTCTTCCAAGCCTAACAAATGCCTTATGGTGTGCTCCAATTAAACAACCACTTTTTGTCTTATTTTCGAATATCCTAAAGTATGCCTTGTATATACTCTCTTACTTCACATGTTAGAAGTCTAACATAAAACATTATTGTATGTCTCATCGGACAAGGATTGGCGGGCTTATATCTGGCATGCTCTGTCCAAGCACAATGTTGGGTCATATGGTCTAAGCGAAGGAATGGGCTACTGGGCTACTATACTGGGGCGTACCGGTGTGAGGCTGGTTTCACAGAGCAACAAGTTATCCCGGCTCTGTGCATCGGAAGAATAACAGGCTGGTGTATTCCAAGCCCAACATATTACTGGTGGTCTGCTCCAATTAAACCACCACATTTTGTCTTATTTTCGAATATTCTAAAGTACGCCTTGTATATACTCTCTTACTTCGCAAGTTTGAAGTCTAACATCATAAATTATTTTATGTCTCATGGGACATTGATTGGTGGGCTGATATCTGGCCTGCTCTTTCCAACCACAGAATTGGGTCATCTGGCCCTATCGAAGGCATGGGCTACTGGACTCCTAAACTTGGGTGGACCAGCGTGAGGTTGGTTTCACAGAGCAACAAACAGTACCCGCTCTGTACAGTGGAAGAATAACAAGTTGGTTTCTTCCAAGCCCAACAAATGCCTGCTGATCTGCTCCAATTAAAACACAATGTTTTGTCTTATTTTTGAATATCCTAAAGTACGCCTTGTATATACTCTCTTCCTTTGCATGTTAGAAGTCTAACATCATATATTATTCTACGTCTTATCAGACGGGGATTGGTGGGCTGATATCTAGCCTCATCTGTCCAAGCACAGAGTTGGGTCATGTGGCCCAAGCGAAGGCATGGGCTACTGGACTCCTAATGTGGGGCGGACCAGCGTGAGGCTGGTTTCACAAAGCACCGAACGGTCCCCGCTCTTTGCAGTGGAAGGATAACGGGCTGGTGTCTTCCAAGCCCAAAAAATGCCTGATGGTCTGCACCAATTAAACAGCCACTTTTTGTCTTATTTTCAAATATCCTAAAGTACGCCTTGTATATACTCTCTTCCTTCACATGTTAGAAGTCTAACATAAAATATTATTATATGTCTCATCGGACTGGGATTGGCGGGCTTATATCTGGCATGCTCTGGCCAAGCACAGAGTTGGGTCATATGGCCCAAGCGAAGGCATGGGCTATTGGACTCCTAACGTGGGGCGGACCAGCGTGAGGCTGGTTTCATAAATCAACTAACAGTCCCCGCTTTATCCAGTGGGAGGATAACGGGATGATGTCTTCCAAGCCCAACAAATGCGTGATGGTCTGCTCCAATTAAACCACCACATTTTGTCTTATTTTCGAATATCCTAAAGTACGCCTTGTATATACTCTCTTACTTTGTATGTTTGAAGTCTAACATAAAAAATTGTTATATGTCTCATCGAACTGGGATTGTTGAGCTGATATCTGGCCTGCTCTTTCCAAACACAGAGTTGGGTCATGTGGCCCTAGCGAAGGTATGGGCTACTGGACTACTACACTTGGGCGGACCAGCGTGAGGCTGGTTTCACAGATCAAATAACAGTCCCCACTCTGTGCAGTGGAAGGATAACGAGCTGGTGTCTTCCAAGCATAACATATTCCTTATGGTCTGCTCTAATTAAACCACCACATTTTGTCTTATTTTCGAATATCCTAAAGTACGCCTTGTATATACTCTCTTACTTCGCTTGTTTGAAGTCTAACATCATAAATTATTTTATGTCTCGTCGGACAGGGATTGTTGGGCTGATATCTGGCTTGCTCTTTAAAGCACAGAGTTGGGTCATATGGCCCTAGCGAAGGCATGGGCTACTGGACTCCTAAACTTGGGCGTACAAGCGTGAGGCTGGTTTCACAGAGCAACGAACGGTGCCCGCTCTGTGTAGTGGAAGGATAACGGGCTGCTGACTTCCAAGCCCAACAAATGTTTGATGGTCTGCTCCAATTAAACCAACACATTTTGTCTTATTTTTGAATATCCTAAAGTACGCCATGTATATACTCTCTTACTTCGCATATTTGATGTCTAACATCATAAATTATTTTATGTCTCATCGGACAGGGATTGGTGGGCTGATATCTGGCCTGCTCTTTGAAGCACAGAGTTGGGTCATGTGGCCCTAGCGAAGGCATGGGCTACTGGACTCCTAAACTTGGGCGGACCAGCGTGAGGCTGGTTTCACAGAGCAACGAACAGTCCCTGCTCTGTACAGTAGAAGAATAACAAGTTGGTTTCTTCCAAGCCCAACAAATGTCTGTTGATCTGCTCCAATTAAAACACAATATTTTGTCTTATTTTTGAATATCCTAAAGTACGCCTTGTATATACTCTCTTCCTTTGCATGTTAGAAGTCTAACAACATATATTATTCTATGTCTTATCAGATAGGGATTGGTGGGCTGATATCTGGCCTCATCTGTCCAAGCACAGAGTTGGGTCATGTGGCCGAAGCGAAGGCATAGGCTACTGGACTCCTAATGTGGGGAGGACCAGCGTGAGGCTGATTTCACAGAGCGCCGAACGGTCCCCGCTCTTTGCAGTGGAAAGATAACGGGGTGGTGTCTTCCAAGCCCAAAAAATGCCTGATGGTCTGCTCCAATTAAACAGCCACTTTTTGACTTATTTTCAAATTTCCTAAAGTACGCCTTGTATATACTCTCTTACTTCACATGTTAGAAGTCTAACATCAAAAATTATTATATGTCTCATCGGACTGGGATTGGCGGGCTTATATCTGGCATGATCTGTCCAAGCACAGAGTTGGGTCATACGGCCCAAGCGAATTTATGGGCTACTGGACTCCTAAAGTGGGGCGGACCAGCGCGAGGATGGTTTCACAAATCAACTAACATTCCCGCTTTATCGAGTGGAAGGATAACGGGATGATGTCTTCCAAGCCCAACAAATGCCTGATGGTTTGCTCCAATTAAACCACCACATTTTGTCTCATTTTTGAATATCCTAAAGTACGCCTTGTATATACTCTCTTACTTCGCATGTTTGAAGTCTAAAATCATAAATTATTGTATGTCTCGTCGGGGATTGTTGGGCGGATATCTGGCCTGCTCTTTCAAGCACAGACTTGGGTCATGTGGCCCTAGCGAAGGCATGGGCTACTGGACTCCTAAACTTAGGCGGACCAGCGTGAGGCTGGTTTCATAGAGCAACGAACAGTCCCCGCTTTATATAGTGGAAGAATAACAAATTGGTTTCTGCCAAGCCCAACAAATGCCTGCTGATCTGCTCCAATTAAAACACATTGTTTTGTCTTATTTCTTGAATATACTAAAGTACGCCTTATATATACTCTCTTCCTTTGCATGCTAGAAGTCTAACAACATATATTATTCTATGTCTTATCAGACAGGGATTGGTGGGTTGATATCTGGCCTCCTCTGTCCAAGCACAGAGTTGGGTCATGTGGCCGAAGCGAAGGCATGGGCTACTGGACTCCTAATGTGGGGCGGACAAGCGTGAGGCTGGTTTCACAGAGCAGCGAACGGTCCCCGCTCTTTGCAGTGGAAGGATAATGGGCTGGTGTCTTCCAAGCCCAAAAAATGGCTGATGGTCTGCTCCAATTAAACAGCCACTTTTTGTCTTATTTTCGAATATCCTAAAGTACGCCTTGTATATACTCTCTTACTTCACATGTTAGAAGTCTAACAGCAAAAATAATTATATGTCTCATCGGACTGGATTGGCGGTCTTATATCTGGCATGCTCTGTCCAAGCATAGAGTTGGGTCGTATGGCCCAAGCGAAGGTATGGGCTACTGGACTCCTATAGTGGGGCGGACCAGCGTGAGGCTGGTTTCACAGATCAACTAACAGTCCCCGCTCTATGCAGTGGAAGGATAACGGGATGATGTCTTCCAACCACAACGAATGCCTGATGGTCTGCTCCAATTAAACCACCACATTTTGTCTTATTTTCGAATATCTTAAAGTACGCCTTGTATATACTCTCTTACTTCGCATGTTTGAAGTCTAACATCATAAATTATTCTATGTCTCCTCGGACAGTGATTGTTGAGCTGATATCTGGCCTACTCTTTCCAAGAACAGAGTTGGGTCATGTGGCCCTATCGAAGGCATGGGCTACTAGACTCCTACACTTGGGCGGACAAGCGTGAGGGTGGTTTCACAGAGCAACAAACAGTCCCCGCTCTGTACAGTTGAAGAATAACAAGTTGGTTTCTTCCAAGCCCAACAAATGCCCGCTGATCTGCTCCAATTAAACCACCACATTTTGTCTTATTTTCGAATATACTAAAGTACGCTGTGTATATACTCTCTTCCTTTGCATGTTAGAAGTCTAACATCATATATTATTCTACGTCTTATCAGACAGGGATTGGTGGGCTGATATCTGGCCTCCTCTGCCCAAGCACAGAGTTGGGTCATGTGGCCCAAGCGAAGGCATGGGCTACTGGACTCCAAATGTGGGGCGGACCAGCGTGAGGCTAGTTTCACAGAGCAAGGAACAGACCCGCTCTATGCAGTTGAAGGATAATGGGCTGGTGTCTTCCAAGCCCAACAAATGCCTGATGGTCTGCTCCAATTAAACAACCACTTTTTGTCTTATTTTAGAATATCCTAAAGAAGGCCTTGTATATACTCTCTTACTTCACATGTTAGAAGTCTAACATCAAAAATTATTATATGTCTAATCGGATAGGGATTGGCGGGCTTATATCTGGCATTCTCTGTCCAAGCACAGAGTTGGGTCATATGGCCCAAGCGACGGCATGGGCTACTGGACTCCTAAAGTGGGGCGGACCAGCGTGAGGCTGGTTTCACAGATCAACTAACAATCCCCGCTCTAGTGGAAAGATAGCGGCATGATGTCTTCCAAGCCATAGGGAAGAAATGCCTGATGGTCTGCTCCAATTAAACCACGGCATTTTGTCTTATTTTCGAATATCCTAAAGTACCCCTTGTATATACTCTCTTACTTCGCATGTTTGAAGTCTAACATCATAAATTATTCTATGTCTCATCGGACAGGGATTGTTGAGATGATATCTGGCCTGCTCTTTACAATCACAGAGTTGGGTCATGTGGCCCTAGCGAAGGCATGGGCAACTGGACTCCTAAACTTGGGCGGACAAGCGTGAGGCTGGTTTCCCAGAGCAACGAACGGTCCCCGCTCTGTGCAGTGGAAGGATAACGGGCTGGTGTCTTCCAAGCCCAATAAATGTCTAATGGTCTGCTCCAATTAAACCACCACATTTTGTTTTATTTTCGAATATCCTAAAGTACACCTTGTATATACTCTCTTACTTCGCATGTTTGAATTCTAACACCATAAATTATTTTATGTCTCATCGGACAGGGATTGGTGGGCTGATATCTGGCCTGCTCTTTCCAAGCACAGAGTTGGGTCATATGGCAGGGGCGACTGGACTCCTAAACTTTGGCGGACCAGCATGAGGCTGGTTTCACAAAGCAACGAACAGTCCGCGCTCTGTACAGTGGAAGAATAACAAGTTGGTTTCTTCCAAGCCCAACAAATGCGTGCTGATCTGCTCCAATTAAAACACAACTTTTTTTTCTTATTTTTGAATATACTAAAGTACGCCTTGTATATACTCTCTTCCTTTGCATGTTAGAAGTCTAACAACATATATTATTCTATGTCTCATCGGACAGGGATTGGTTGGCTGATATCTGGCCTCCTCTGTCCAAGCACAGAGTTGGGTCATGTGGCCCAAGCGAAGGCATGTGCTACTGGACTCCTAAAGTTGGGCGGACCAGCGTGAGGCTGGTTTCATAGATCAACTAACAGTCCCCGCTCTATGCAGTGGAAGGATAACGGGATGATGTCTTCCAAGCCCAACAAATGATTGATGGTCGGCTCCAATTTAACCACCACATTTTGTCTTATTTTCGAATATCCAAAAGTACGCCTTGTATATACTCTCTTACTTCGCATGTTTGAAGTCTAACATCATATATTATTCTATGTCTCCTCGCACAGGGATTGTTGAGCTGATATCTGGCCTACTCTTTCCAAGCACAGAGTTGGGTCATGTGGCCCTAGCGAAGGCATGGGCTACTGGACTCCTACATTTGGGCAGACCAGCGTGAGGTTGGTTTCACAGATCAACTAACAGTCCCCGCTCTATGCAGTTAAAGGATAACCGGATGATGTCTTCCAAGCCCAATAAATGTCTGATGTTCTGCTTCAATTAAACCACCACATTTTGTCTAATTTTCAAATTTCCTAAAGTACGCCTTGTATATACTCTCTTACTTCGCAGTTTTGAAGTCTAACCTCATAAATTATTTTATGTCTCATCGGATAGGGATTGGTGGGCTGATATCTGGCCTGCTCTTTCCAAGCATAGATTTGGGTCATGTGGCCCTAGCGAAGGCATGGGCTACTGGACTCCTAAATTTGGGGGGACCAGCGTGAGGCTGGTTTCATAGAGCAACGAATAATCTCCGTTATGTACAGTGGAAGAATAACAAGTTGGTTTCTTCCAAGCCCAACAAATGACGGCTGATCTGCTCCAATTAAAACACAATGTTTTGTCTTAGTTTTGAATATCCTAAAGTACGCCTTGTATATACTCTCTTCCTTTGCATGTTAGAAGTCTAACATCATATATTATTCTAGGTCTTATACGACAGGGATTGGTGGGCTGATATTTGGCCTCCTCTGTCCAAGCACAAAGTTGGGTCATGTGGCCCAAACGAAGGCATGGGCTACTAGACTCCTAAAGTGGGGCGGACCAGCGTGAGGCTGGTTTCACAGATCAACTAACCATCCCCGCTCTATGCAGTGGAAGGATAATGGGATGATGTCTTCCAAGCCCAACAAATACCTGATGGTCTGCTCCAATTAAACCACCACATTGTTTCTTATTTTTGAATATCCTAAAGTAGGCCTTGTATATACTCACTTACTTCGCATGTTTGATATCTAACATCATAAATTATTCTATGTCTCATCGGACAGGGATTGTTGAGCTGATATCTGGCCTGCTCTTTCCAAGCACAGAGTTGGGTAATATGGCCCTAGCGAAGGCATGGGCTACTGTACTCCTAAACTTGGGCGGACAAGCGTGAGGCTAGTTTCACAAAGCAACGAATAGTCCCCGCTCTGTGCAAAGGAAGAATAACAAGTTGGTGTCTTCGAAGCCCAACAAATGCCTGTTGGTTTGCTCCAATTAAAACACAACTTTTTGTCTTATTTTCGAATATCCTAAAGTACTCCTTGTATATACTCTCTTCCTTTGCATGATAGAAGTCTAACATCATATATTATTCTATGTCTCATCGGACAGGGATTGGTGGACTGATATTTGGCCTCCTCTGTCCAAGCACAGAGTTGGGTCATGGGGCCCAAGCGAAGGCATGGGCTACTGGACTCCTAAAGTTGGGCGGACCAGCATGATGCTGGTTTCATAGAGCAACGAACGGTCCCTGCTCTGTGCAGTGGAAGGATAACGGGCTGGTGTCTTCCAAGCCCAACAAATGCCTGATGGTCTTCTCCAATTAAACAACCACTTTTTGTCTTATTTTCGAATATCCTAAAGTACGCCTTGTATATACTCTCTTACTTCCCATGTTAGAAGTCCAACATCAAAAATTATTATATGTCTCATCGGATAGGGATTGGCAAGCTTATATCTGGCATGATCTGTCCAAGCACAGTGTAGGGTCATATGGCCCAAGCGAAGGCCTTGGCTGCTGGACTCCTAAAATGGGGCGGACCAGCGTGAGGCTGGTTTCATAGATCAACTAACAGTCCCCGCTCTATGCAGTGGAAGGATAACGGGATGATGTCTACCAATCCCAACAAATACCTAATGGTCTGTTCCAATTAAACCACCACATTTTTTCTTTTCTTCGAATATCCTATAGTACGCCTTGTATATACTCTCTTACTTCGCATGTTTGAAGTCTAACATCATAAATTATTCTATGTCTCATCGGACAGGGATTGTTGGGCTGATATCTGGCCTGCTCTTTCCAAGCACAGAGTTGGGTCATGTGTCCCAAGCCAAGGCATGATCTACTGGACTCCTAAAGTTGGGCGGACCAGCGTGAGGCTGGTTTCACAGAGCAACGAACAGTCCCCGCTCTGTGCAGAGGAAGAATAACAAGTTGGTGTCTTCGAAGCCCAAGAAATGCCTGTCGGTTTGCGCCAATTACAACACATCTTTTTGTCTTATTTTGAAATATCCTAAAGTACTCCTTATATATACTCTCTAACTTTGCATGTTAGAATTCTAACATCATATATTATTCTATGTCTCATCGGACAAGGATTGGTTGGCTGATATCTTGCCTCCTCTTTCCAAGCAAAGAGTTGGGTCATGTGGCCCAAGAGAAGGCATGGGCTACTGGACTCCTAAATTTGGGCGGACCAGTGTGATGCTGGTTTCATAGAACAACGAAATGTCCCCGCTCTGTGCAGTGGAAGGATAACGGGATGGTGTCTTCCAAGCCCAACAAATGCCTGATGGTCTTCTCCAATTAAACAACCACTTTTTGTCTTATTTTCGAATATCCTAAAGTACGCCTGGTATATACTCTCTTACTTCATATGTTATAAGTCTAACATCAAAAATTATTATATGTCTCATCGGACAGGGATTGGAGGGCTTATATCTGGCATGCTCTGTCCAAGCACAGAGTTGGGTCATATGGCCCAAGCGAAGGCATGGGCTACTCGAATCCTAAAGTGGGTCGGACCAGCGTGAGGCTGGTTTCCCAGATCAACTAACAGTCCCCGCTCTATGCAGAGGAAGAATAACAAGTTGGTATCTTCGAAGCCCAACAAATGCCTGTTGGTTTGCTCAAATTAAAACACAACTTTTTGTCTTATTTTTGTATATCCTGAAGTACGCCTTGTATATACTCTCTTGCTTTGCATGTTAGAAGTCTAACATCATATATTATTCTATGTCTCATCAGATAGGGATTGGTTAGCTGATATCTAGCCTACTCTGTCCAAGCACAGAGTTGGGTCATGTGGCCCAAGCGAAGGCATGGGCTACTGGACTCCTAAAGTTGGGCGGACCAGCATGAGGCTAGTTTCACAGAGCAACAAATGGTTCCCACTCTGAGCAGTGGAAGGATAACGGGCTGGTGTCTTCCAAGCCCAACAAATGCCTGATGGTCTGCTCCAATTAAACAACCACTTTTTGTCTTATTTTCGAATATCCTAAAGTACGCCTTGTATATACTCTTTTACTTCGCATGTTAGAAGTCTAACATCATAAATTATTATGTCTCATCGGACATGGATTGGCGGGCTTATATCTGGTATGCTCTATCCAAGCACAGAGTTGGTCATATGGCCCAAGCGAAGGCATGGGCTACTGGACTCCTAAAGTGGGGCGGACCAGCATGAGGCTGGTTTCACAGATCAACTAACAGTCCCCACTCTATGCAGTTGAAGGATAACGGGATGATGTCTTCCAAGCCCAATAAATGCCTGATGGTCTGCTTGAATTAAACCACCACATTTTGTCTTATTTTCGAATATCCTAAAGTACGCCTTGTATATACTCTCTTACTTCGCATGTTTGAAGTCTAACATCATAAATTATTCTATGTCGCATCGGACAGGGATTGGCGGGCTTATATCTGGCATGCTCTGTCCAAGCACAAAGTTGGGTCATATGGCCCAAGCGAAGGCATAGGCTACTGGACTCCTAAAGTGGGGCGGACCAACGTGAGGCTGGTTTCACAAATCAACTAACAGTCCCCGCTCTATGCAATGGAAGGATAACCGGATGATGTCTTCCAAGCCCAACAAATACCTGATGGTCTGCTCCAATTAAACCACCGCACTTTTTCTTTTTTTCGAATATCCTATAGTATGCATTGTATATACTTCCTTACTTCGCATGTTAGAAGTCTAACATCATACATTATTCTATGTCTCATCGGACAGGGATTGTTGGCTGATATCTTGCCTCCTCTGTCCAAGTACAGAGTTGGGTCATATGGCCCAAGCGAAGGCATGGGCTACTGGACTCCTAAAGTTGGGCGGACCAGAGTGATGCTGGTTCCATAGAGCAACGAACGGTCCCCACTCTGTGCAGTGGAAGAATAACGGGCTGGTGTCTTCCAAGCCCAACAAATGCTTGATGGCCTTCTCCAATTAAACAACCACTTTTTGTCTTATTTTCGAATATCCTAAAGTATGCCTTGTATATACTCTCTTACTTCACATGTTAGAAGTCTAATATCAAAAACTATTATATGTCTCATCGGACAAGGATTGGCAGGCTTATATATGGCATGCTCTGTCCAAGCACAAAGTTGGGTCATGTGGCCCAAGCGAAGGCATAGGCTACTGGACTCCTAAAGTGGGGCGGACCAACGTGAGGCTGGTTTCACAAATCAACTAACAGTCCCCGCTCTATGCAGTGGAAGGATAGCGGGATGATGTCTTCCAAGCCCAACAAATACCTGATGTTCTGCTCCAATTAAACCACCATATTTTTTCCTTTTTTCGAATATCCTATAGTACGCCTTGTATATACTCTCTTACTTCGGATGTTTGAAGTCTAACATCATAAATTATTCTATGCCTCTTCGGACAGGGATTGTTGGTTGATATCTTGCCTCCTCTGTCCAAGTACAGAGTTGGGTCATATGGCCAAAGCAAAGGTATGGGCTACTGGACTCCTAAAGTTGGGCGGACTAGAGTGATACTGGTTCCATAGAGCAACGAACGGTCCCCGCTCTGTGCAGTGGAAGGATAACGGGCTGGTGTCTTCCAAGCCCAACAAATGCCTGATGGCCTTCTCTAATTAAACAACCACTTTTTGTCTTATTTTCGAATATCCTAAAGTACGCCTTGTATATACTCTCTTACTTCACATGTTAGAAGTCTAACATCAAAAACTATTATATGTTGCATCGGATAAGGATTGGCGGGCTTATATCTGGCATGCTCTGTCCAAGCACAAAGTTGGGTCATATGGCCCAAGCGAAGGCATAGGCTACTGGACACCTAAAGTGGGGCGGACCAACGTGAGGCTGGTTTCACAAATCAACTAACAGTCCCCTCTCTATGCAGTGGAAGGATAACGGGATGATGTCTTCCAAGCCCAACAAATACCTGATGGTCTGCTAAAATTAAACCACCACATTTTTTCTTTTTTTCGAATATCCTATAGTACGCCTTGTATATACTCTCTTACTTCGCATGTTTGAAGTCTAACATCATAAATCATTCTATGTCTCATCGGACAGGGATTGTTGGGCTGATATCTTGCCTCCTCTGTCCAAGCACAGAGTTGGGTCATGTGGCCCAAGCGAAGGCATGGGCTACTGCACTCCTAAAGTTAGGCAGACCAGTGTGAGGCTAGTTTCACACAGCCACGAATGGTCCCCACTTTGTGCAGTGGAAGGATAACGGGCTGGTGTCTTCCAAGACCAACAAATGTCTGATGGTCTGCTCCAATTAAACCACCCCATTTTGTCCTATTTTCGAATATCCTAAAGTACACCTTGTATATACTCTCTTACTTCGCATGTTTCAAGTCTAACATCATAAATTATTCTATGTCTCATCGGACAGGGATTGTTGGGCTGATATCTGGCCTGCTCTTTCCAAGCACAGAGTTGGGTCATGTGGCCCTAGCGAAGTCATGGGCTAATGGACTCCTAAACTTGGGTAGACAAGCGTGAGGCTGGTTTCACAGAGCAACGAACAATCCCCGCTCTGTGCAGAGGAAGAATAACAAGTTGGTGTCTTCGAAGACCAACTAATGCCTGTTGGTTTGCTCCAATTAAAACACAACGTTTTGTCTTATTTTTGAATATCCTAAAGTACGCCTTGTATATACTCCCTCCCTTTGCATGTTAGAAGTCTAACATCATGTATAATTCTTTGTCTTATTAGAGAGGGATTGTTGGGCTGATATCTGGCCTCCTTTGTCCAAGCACAGAGTTGGGTCATGTGGCCCAAGCGAAGGCATGGGCTACTGGACTCCTAAAGTTGGGCGGACCAGCATGATGCTGGTTTCATAGAGCAACGAACGGTTCCCGCTATGTGCAATGGAAGGATAACGGGTTGGTGTCTTCCAAGCCCAACAAATGCCTGATCGTCTTCTCCAATTAAACAACCATTTTTTGTCTTAATTTCGAATATCCTAAAGTACGCCATGTATATACTCTCTTACTTCACATGTTAGAAGTCTAACATTAAAAATTATTATATGTCTCATCGGACAGGGATTGGCAGGCTTATATCTGGCATGCTCTGTCCAAGCACAGTGTTGGGTCATATGGCCCAAGCGAAGGCATTGGCTGCTGGACTCCTAAAGTGGGGCGGACCAGCATGAGGCTGGTTTCGCAGATCAACTAACAGTCCCCGCTCTACGCAGTGGAAGGATTACGGGATGATGTCTTCCAAGAACAACAAATACCTGATGGCCTGCTCCAATTAAAGCACCACATTTTTTCTTTTTTTCAAATATCCTAAAGTACACCTTGTATATACTCTCTTACTTCGCATGTTTGAAGTCTAACATCATAAATTATTCTATGTCTCATCAGACAGGTATTGTTGGGCTTATATCTGACCTACTCTTTCCAAGCACAGAGTTGGGTCATGTGGCCCTAGCGAAGGCATGGGCTACTGGACTCCTACATTTGGGCAGACAAGCGTGAGGGTGGTTTCACAGAGAAACGAACAGTCCTCGCTCTGTACAGTTGAAGAATAACGGGATGGTGTCTTCCAAGCCCAACATATGTCTTGATGGTCTGCTCCAATTAAACCACTACATTTTGTCTTATTTTTGAATATCCTAAAGTACGCCTTGTATATACTCTCTTACTTTCCATGTTAGAAGTCTAACATCATATATTATTTTATGTCTCATCGGACAGGGATTGGTTGGCTGATATCTTGCCTCCTATGTCCAAGCACAGAGTTGGGTCATGTGGCCCAAGCGTACCATAGAGCAACGAACGGTCCCCGCTCTGTGCAGTGGAAGGATAACGGGCTGGTTTCTTCCAAGCCCAATAAATGCCTGATGGCCTTCTCCAATTAAACAACCACTTTTTGTCTTATTTTCGAATATCCTAAAGTACGCCTTGTATATACTCTCTTACTTCACATGTTAGAAGTCTAACATTAAAAATTATTATATGTCTCATCGGACAGGTATTGGCGGGCTTATATCTGGCATGCTCTGTCCAAGCACAGAGTTGGGTCATATGGCCAAAGCGAAGGCATGGGCTACTGGACTCCTAAAGTGGGGCGGACCAGCATGAGGTTGGTTTCACAGATCAACTAACAGTCCCCGCTCTATGCAGTGGAAGGATAACGGGATGGTCTACTCCAATTAAACCACCACATTTTTTCTTTTTTTCGAATATCCTAAAGTACGCCTTGTATATACTCTCTTACTTTGCATGTTAGAAGTATAACATCATATATTATTCTATGTCTCATGGGACAGGGATTGGTGGGCTGATATCTGGCCTCCTCTATCCAAGCACAGAGTTGGATCCTATTGTTGGGCGGACTAGCGTGAGGCTGGTTTCATAGAGGAACGAACGGTCCCCGCTCTGTGCAGTGGAGTAACGGGCTGGTGTCTTCCAAGCCCAGCAAATGCCTGATTGTCTGCTCCAATTAAACAGCCATTTTTTGTCGTATTTTCGAATATCCTAAAGTACGCCTTATATCTACTCTTTTACTTAACATGTTAGAAGTGTAACATCATAAATTATTATATGTCTCATCGGATAGGGATGGGCGGGCTTATATCTAGCATGCTCTTTCTAAGAACAGAGTTGGGTCATATGGCCCAAACGAAGGCATGGGCTATGGGACTCCTAAAGTGGGTCGGACCAGCATGAGGCTGGTTTCACAGATCAACGAACAGTCCCCGCTCTCTGAAGTGGAAGGATAACGGGCTGGTGTCTTCCAAGCCCAACAAATGCGGGATGGTCGGCTCTAATTAAACCACCACTTTCTTTCTTATTTTTAAATATCCTAAAGTAAGCCTTGTATATACTCTCTTACTTCGCATGTAAGAAGTCTAACATCATATATTATTCTATGTCTCATGGGACAGGGATTGGTGGCCAGACATCAGCCCACCAATCCCTGTCCCATGAGACATAGAATAATATATGATGTTAGACTTCTTACATGCGAAGTAAGAGAGTATATAC
>AWOL01S0067845.1:0-37536 GCA_000715115.1 Nicotiana otophora
TTACAACAAGGTTTTGTATTGGATTCCATAGGATTTCTTCAAAATCTCAAGAACACCCCAAAACTTAACTTTCAAGATTTGGTCTACAAGAGGTAATCTTTCACCCTTAAACCTACATGCATGGAATGTTAGTGAATAAATGAGCAAGGAATAAGTACTAGCACTTATGTGATGGTGATTGGAAATTATAAATACTTAAACTAGATTATTGAGTGTGGTAGAGATTTTGTAATGAGTTAATTAGTAAATTTTGGTAGATGTGAGTTCATTGATGATTATAATGGTGCTAAGAAGGTAGTTAGTGGGCAAAGGATGATGTAGTATCTCTTGTTGGTGGTAAGGTGCTATATTTGGAGGAAGAAACACCATTACTAGAGGTAATTGAATGCTATGCACTCTAGGTGTTTGATAAAATGCCAAAATGACCAAAACCTGCAAATATTTACTAATATTGGTCCAATTGAATTATGTTGATGTAGATTGAAGTTGTAAGAGTAGTTGGTGGTTTTAATATCGCTAAAGAGCTAAATCAAGGGATGTTGGCTAAACTTTCTCTCTTAGAATCAAATTCCATAATCTTCCCGTGAGTTTCAAAGTATGGGTTGCGTATTAAAATGTTGTGGCTTTGAACCGTATTTTAAATGAAAGCTAGTATGCCAAATGGTGTGAGGAAATCTCAATATTCTTAAGACTCTTAATTGCTCATATGTGTATCTAAAGTCTTGATTGGAAATACCTTACTATTGATAACCTATAAAGGTGGTCGGAAACGAAATAATTGAATTTGGGGATATAGTGTGTGGGCAACGTGCCAAGAATTGAAGTTATGATTGTGGCTAGTAGTGCAAATAATTTGAGAGAATGCAATAAACAATGTGAAATGAGCCTCGACTCAACTGTTTTAAAAGTGATTTGGAAAATAGAATTTGCCGTAGAGCTTTTTTACTCAATTCATGCCCATTAGTGGTTGCTTTAACTAATGATTGCTTTATAAATATATCCAGTGTGATTCGAGTTCTATATACTCATGTGTTGAAATTGTACATTGTGATATTTGGGGAAGAGTATTGCAATAATAAATGGTGTATTGATTGTTTATGATTTTTCATGTGTGTTTCTATTGTTGGTTTGTATGCCTCATTCTTTGGGAGGAAGCCATTTGCGTTTGAAGTTCTCATTTCAAATAGATTTGAAGTATATGATTTCTGAAATATTCTATATGTTGATATTTGATGGTGGTCTTTGATATTGAAAGAGGTAAAAGTGTGGAATATGAAATACGGACATCGTGCCAGGAATAAAGAATCTTATGAATGGCCAAACGAGCCAAGGAAATATTGGCGTTGTGAATGACCGAAAATACTAATGAGAACTTATACAATCTGGAAGATGCTGAGGTGAGTACAATTGTATTTATATTTCCTCTGTGTGCAAATCAAATGAAAAATATTTTTGGGAGCATCATTAGCAAAACCGAGGAAGGGTGAGTCCCACACCTGACACTTACGTGCCGGTGTAGGGGTAGATTGGGATTATTCCCCTTATTTGGGATGAAATTGGAACATTTGGGGAATTGTGATATTATTCCATTTAATTGGGATGAAACTGGAACCTTTGTAGATTGGAAAAGTCAACCCACACGGCATATGTGGGAAGGCGGCCTAGCTGATCGGGTGGAGATCAGACGCCATATTATGCATATGGTGGTACTACTCTTGATAAAATCTTTCTTTCGCATCACATGTCAAACTACATTGTTCGTGGGGAGATGGCCTAGCCAATCAGGCGTGATCGAACTCCGTGTTAACAAAGACGGTGGTATATCGGTGCTAATGATCTCCCAACCTAAATTGTATATGAAGTTCGTATTTTGACAATTTTTATGTTTTAACTGGACATTTGGATATTGTTGATCGTGACTTGCAGTTTCTATGTGTTGCCTTTTCTTATATGGCCATTCTATTTTGAAAGAGGACTTCTAGCTATACATACCTGTTCTATTCGACAGTACTAACGTCCCTTTTGCCGGGGGCGCTGCATCTTTATTGGATGTAGGTGGTTCTACAATATGCGACATTGATCACTAATAGCAGTACTCTCTTTTTAGCTGATTTGGTGAGCCCCATTTCATTTCGGGGTCATGTATCTTTTATTTCTCATGTACTGTGTTTTGAGGTATAGCCGGGGCCTTGTTGCTGGCATTTTCATATTACTCTTTTATTGTACTTAAAGGCTCCGTAGACAGGTTGTGGGTTGGGGTTTATGTTGGAATTGAACTAGAAATGTTGGTATTTGGAAATCATGTTTTTCATTAATTCTATAAACTCGTAATATTTTGAAAATTATGAATTAAGCTGCAAATGGGAATGAAAAGCAAGTTGTTATTAAAATATTTTCAATGTTTGATTAATGGAGTACATATCCTCTTTATTCAATGATGAGTTTGGGTGGAAGGAAATCTAACAGGCTTGCTCGGCTGAGTTCTCGCGGTTGAGTGCCGATCGCGCTCCCCGAGTTTGGGGCGTGACAAGGATAGTTTTGCTCGTGCTTTTTCAATTGTCGCGATGAATAAGCTATAACGCAACCATTTTGCATGCGAACACATCCTAATCCCACCCTTGATGCATCACAAAACACCGTAAATCCTCCATAACCCGATGGTAAGGGTAATATTGATGCGGTTGTCAGACACGTTTTGAGTATTTGAAAGCTCTGCTCACATTCTTGCGTCCACTGAAACTTTATAGTTTTTTGTGTTAGCTTGGTTAGTGGCACTGCTGTTCTGGAGAAATCCTGCACAAAACACCTGTAATAGCGTACCAAGCCTAAAAAGCTACGAATATTTGTAGGAGAAGTAGGTCTGGGCCATTTTTGCACAACTTCTGTCTTCTTATGATCTACCATAATTCTATCTTTGGATACAACATGCCCTAAAAACGATACTGAAAAAATTCATACTTTTAGAACTTAGCATAAAGCCTATGTTCTCGCAATGTCTGCAACACAATCCTCAATTGATTATCGTGTTCTCCTTGGCTACGAGAATATACCGAGATATCATCAATAAATACTATTACAAATTTGTCCAGAAATGGCTTGAATACCTTATTCATTAAATCCATGAATGCAGCTAGAGCGTTAGTCAGTCCGAAAGGCATCACAAGAAACTCATAGTGCCCGTACCGAGTACTGAAAGCAGTCTTAGAAATATCTTCATCTTTGATTCTTAGCTGATGATAACCAGATCGGAGGTCAATATTTGAAAAGTGGGCAACTCCTTGTAACTGTTCAAACATGTCATCTATATGAGGCAAATGATATTTATTGAGTATTGTTATCTTGTTCAGCTGCCTACAGTCAATGCACATTCTTAGAGATCTGTCTTTCTTCTTTACGAACAATACGTGTGCACCCCATGGTGATACACTAGGTCTGATAAAACCCTTATCTAGAAAATCCTGCAACTGTTGCTTTAGCTCCCTCAACTCTACTGGTGCCATCCGATATGGGGGTATCGATATGGGCTATGTGTTAGGTGGAAAATCAATACCAAATTCTGTTTCTCTTACTGGAGGCAATCCTGATAAATCCTCAGGAAATACATCAGAAAATTTTCTCACTACTTGTACATTTTCTATACTAATTGTTTCCTCTATTGTGTCATTTACAATTGCTTAAAGACCCAAGAAACATTTATTCAAAAGCCGCTGAGCCTTCATAAAAGATATAACTTTGCAAATCTCTGGAACCTTACCCCCTTTTAAAATAAAACTGGGTTAGTTTGGTATCTCAAACTCAACTATCTTTGGCTGACAATCAATGATAGCATAACAAGAAGATAACCAATCCATTCCCATCAGCATGTCAAACTCAATCATATCAAATACAATAAGGTCAGCTAGAGTATCTCTACCCTCAACCTAAATCTGACAAGTACGATACACGTATTCAGCTAATAGGGACTCTCCAACAGGAGTAGCAACTAGAAAATGATCATTCAGTAGCTCAGGGTGTCTACCAATCCTCAAAGAAAAGTACGAGGACACATAGGAGTGAGTAGATCTTGGATCAATCAATGCAAGTGCATCAAATGTACAGAGAGAAAGAATACTTGTAACCACATATTCGAGGCTTGAGGATCCTGTCTTGTAAATGAAAAAACTCTCGCCTGACCTCTACCAACATTCCCTTGCCCTTGATTTATAGTAGCATGATCTCCAGCACATCGACCTCTATTTCCTGTACCTGCAGCACATGAAGTACTACGAGTAGGCTGAGTAGGTGCAGCTGATTGGATAGAAGCTTGGGTGAAATTCTTTGGAGGCTGAGGGCAATCTCTCAAGTGATGTCCCAACTGGCCACATCGAAAGAACTCTCCAGTCTGAACATGACACTGGCCCAAATGTGATCTATCACATGTCTGGCAGACTAGAATTGTGGCATATATCTGCCCAGAATTATGATGTCCATATGATGATGGTCCCCTAGTACCATGTTTGTAATGTGGTCTCTACGTGGACTTTAAAGACAAGTGTGTCCCTGTCTGAAAGCCAGTTGTTGTTGTCCCTGACTTCCTGCTCTGCGATTTTCACTAAAAATCGCCACTAAAAGATCCCCCTATCTTGGCCTTCTTACATAAATCACTGGCTGCACGCTCGTCACTGTTACACCCCATGTATTCGTACGTAAAAGTACGCCATAAGTAAATTGATGAAAGCTCAGAAATAAGATGTTACATCCCGCATTTTCGTACGTTAATATTTCGTCGTAAGTTAATCGACGTAAGTTTGGGAATGGGATTATTTTGAGATTATAAGCATTTTTGCTATTTCAAACAAGTGACGAGTAAATTCGTGAAGGTGAGAGGGTAAGCGAATCGAAGAAAATAAGATTCGTTGGAGTTTGACAATTTGGGATAAAATACGGTTCAAGCAATAATGCCCGGTATTTATGGACTAGTTCCATACAAGGTACCACATGACCATGATAGTAAGGTTTATAAGGTGTGTTAAAAGTAAGTAGTATTTTAACTCATTTGAGATAATTCTTAATTATGTGAGTAATTGGTTAATTATTGGACTAGTGGGGGATTACCAAGTTAATTAAAAAGTTGATGGAGAATTAATTAAAATCTTTTGGATTACCCTTGAAACCCAACGTGGCAGCAAGATATAGTCAATCAAATGACTCTTTATTCACAAAGCAAGGTGGAAAAGTTAGATGAATTGTTGGCCAAGTCTTACTAAGTGGGGCCCACACTCAAATATTAAAAGAGACATTTCTAATTCATTTTGTGCCTCTACAAAGCAATGAAAAGCTTCATCAACAAAGTTTCATCCAAGATCGTACGTGATAAGAACGTAAGTTACTTCAGTTCATGCGAGACTTCTTAGCATCAGATCAACGGGATTTTTCGATTCTAAGGGAGTACGATACAATCTTTCTCAAGAATATCATACGGATATTTCCCTACTTCGATCCGCCGTTACGCGTTGTCGCAATCAACGGTGTTAAAGGGATTGTCAAGAGAATCAGTTCAGGTATGTTAAGGATATCCCTTCTTTATTTTTGGCGTGATCCAAATGATACAAACGAAACGAGCAAAATACACAATTTTCATAAATGACTCTATTCATAGAAGTATTAGGGGTGTCTATGTTATTGATTCCCCATATGAATTATTTTATATCTTCTGTTCATGGGTCAAAAAGAAATATGTATTTGATAAAGTTTATCCGAAAGGCATATTGGTTTTATGACAATCCAAAAAATCTTATTAACGTGTTTCATATGCATTTCATGCATTTATACATGCACATTGACCCATGACCAGATGGCATTATATATGCGTATATATATGTATATATATGTATATGGGATACGGAAAAGGTTATGGCGTTATATACGCACCACCACCTGATCAGCTGGTATACATTGATGATTTGCCCACAGTGGTCGAGATGATATGATGGGATGCCCTCAGAGGCTTGATGATGTTATGCATGTATATACCCATGCATGGTATGATATTTATACGCATATATATGACATTCTAATAATAATGATTCACGAAGCTATTCAGACTTACATGTCGAGTCTTTTACTCCATGTTTCTCTCATGTCTATTATTTACTGATTTTCATTCCTTACATGCTCAATATATTTTTTGTACTAACGTCCCTTTTGCCCGGGGACACTGTGTTTCATTCCCGCAGGTCTCACTAGACAGGTCGAGAGTCCTCCAAGTAGGCTATCAGCTCAGCGGAAGATATTGGTACGCTCCATTTGCTCCGGAGATACTATTGGTCAGTATGATTAGGACATGTGTTAATTGGTATGGTGGGGATCTGTCCCAACCTTTATGACATTTATGTATCCTTAGAGGCTTGTAGACATATGTCGTGTACCTGAAAGATTGTACGGCCTTGTCGGCCTATGTTTTAAGTATATAATGGATCACATTGGTCTTATAGGCCCGTATGTCTTATGTATAAGTTGGTATTTCATGTTGTATCCTACTTATCTCACAGCGGCCTCTCCGGCTCAGTTATCTATGAAGCTCAAAGGAAACAAAATAATGAATTACCATATATGTTGACATTCATACATCCATAGAAGACTCCGATATAAGTTAAAAGAAAGAATTGAACCTAGGGCATAGACAAATGATTGAATTATCAGAAGATTGTATTATGGATATTCCATAGCACCCATGAAAGACAAAAGTAATAACTAATACCATGAGCCATAGATTAGAAGATAGCTTAAGCCTACATAATGGCTAATAAAAAGAAGAGGAAACTAAAGAGTTACATCGACCAAGTAAATCAGGAGTCTGATTATTGGACCCAGAAAATTATAGACATCATGATTGAGCAAATTGCAGAATGACTCTTAATATTAGAGGTACAAAAGAGATAGTACAATAGCCATATTTTATAATGGCTCTACGATAAAGCCTGTTACAAGAGTACTATCCTCATAAGAAGTCAGTATGAAGCTCCCACCAGATTGTGTATGCACCAGAGGTGCAAGTATTATAATGGAGCTTCAAGTTGTGGATGTGAATTATACATATGTGAAAGGGAGGTTATGAAAGAAATAAAATATATGATGCGAGATTTTAAGGCAAGTAAGGTAAAGGTGAAGTCCCTAATGGATAGCCTAGCCGATCGGGTCGTGATCGGACTCCGTGTTAAAGACGGTGGTATTGATATTAAGAGAAATTGTGGTTGATGTCTCTAATAAGATGGCCTAGCCGATCGGGTCGTGATCGGACTCCGTGCTAAGAGTACGGTGGTACCGGTATTGTGAATAATGGTATTGTGGACAATGGTATATCGATAGTAAAAATCTCCCAATGTGAGATATGGAAATTAATTTAAACACTGTCTTGATCCTAAATTGAGGTTTGATGTTGATTAAGTCTTTCATTAACATTATGATAATCTTGTTGGTATTATTTGTCATCCTATTGAGAGGATGTTTTGTTATACATACTAGTACTATTCGACGGTACTAACGCCCCTTTTGCCGGGGGCGTTGCATCTTTCAATTGATGGAGGTGGTTCCACAGCAGGAGATATTGATCAGTGATAGTAGTGCACCTTTTTATCCCAGTTGACTTGGTGAGCCCCACTTCATCCCGGGGTCATGTATCTTTTGTACTTTGCGTATTCGGTTTGAGGTATAGCCGGGGCCTTGTTTCCGGCATTATCATTGTACTATTCTTTATCTATAGAGGCTCTATAGATATAATGTGGGCTGTGTATTGGTGCTGGGGAAAGTCAAACTATGTTATGTTGTGGATGTATTACTTGTCCATTTGAGACTTTAAAAATGATGAAACTATTGGAAATAAATTGGTATTGTAGACATGAACACATTTCGTCTAATTAATAATAATATGTATTATCTCTATTCATGAATGAGTTTGGATAGAATGAAATCTAATAGGCTTGCTCGGTCAGGTTCACTCGGTTGAGCGCCAGTCGTGCTCCTTGGTTTTGGGGCGTGATTGTCGACCCCTATGTATCTAAACATTTTTCTAAATTAGTTATGCGAGTTTTGTCTTAATATTGTTACTTATCTATATATGGATGTGGCTCATAATGGCCCGTGACAGATTTGATAATAAACAAGGATAAGGTACGTGGTGTTCGGTTGGGTAGAACTTGATGTTACAATGGGTATGGATTGGTTGGCCTTTTGTTATGCTAACATCAAGTGTAGATCAAAGATGGTTTGATTTCAATTCCCAGGAGAGCCTGTTTTGGAATGAAAAGGTAATACGACATTGTTGTGAGGTAAATTTATCTTCTATCTCAAGGCAAGGAAAATGATCAGAAAGGGGTATATTTATCACTTAGTTTGGGTTCGGGATGTGGAAGTAGAGTCACCAACCATTTAGTCCATCCCTGTGGTTAATGAGTTTCCCGATAAGCTTTCGGGTCTTCCGCCAAAGCGAGAAATTGAGTTTTCTATTGACCTACTACCAGATACTCATCCAATATCTATTTCTCCCTATAGAACGGCCCCCGTTTAGCTGAAAGAGTTGAAGGAACAACTAAAGGACTTGCTTAAAAATTCTTTATCAGACCTAGTATATCACTGTGGGGAGCACCTGTGTTATTTGTGAAGAAGAAACATGGTTCCTTACGGATGTGTATTGATTATAGACAGTTGAATAAGATGACGATCAAGAATAAGTACATGCTCCCGAGGATTGATGATTTATTTGATCAGTTGCAAGGTGCCAGGTGTTTCTCATAGATAGACTTGAGGTCCGGGTACCATCAGGTAAGGGTTAAGGAGAAAGATATTCTAAAAACAGCATTCAGGACCAGATAAGGGCACTTTGAGTTTCATGTTATGTCGTTCGGTTTGACCAATGCCCCGGCAGTATTCATGGATTTGATGAACCGTGTGTTTAGACACTTTTTAGACCTGTTCATAATTGTATTTATTTATGATATATTGGTGTATTCTCGTTTAGAGACTGAGCATGTAGATCATTTGCGTACTGAGCTAAGAGTTCTACAAAAAGGGAAGTTGTATGTAAAATCTTCTAAGTGTGAATTCTGGTTGAACTCTGTAGCTTTTCTTGGGCATATTATTTCAAGTGAGGGTAGTCCGATTAATACATAAAAGATTGAGGCAGTAAATATTTGACATAGACCCACGATACTGACGAAGGTTTGTAGCTTTCTCGGTTATTACAGGAGACTTGTAAAGGGATTTTCTTCTCTTTCAGCACCTTTGACAAAAGTGGGGTGACGATGTGATATCTCGCTTGATGCTCCAGAATACCATAAGGAAATCTATAGTGCAAGCAAGTTGAAGTAAGGTTGTGAATAAGTATAAATAGATATATGTAGGTCGCACGCTAAAGTATGGTAGAGCGACAAGGTTTTAGGAAGACATGAGTAAGGATAAAAAAAAAGAAGGATGAGTGAGAAGGTAACGAGAATGGATAAGTCCTCGGGAATAAGCCCATGAAAATAAGAGAGCTGATGGTTTGAATGAACTCAAAGGAGTTTAAAACTAGTAGCATTTAGAAGAAAAGGAATACTGCCCTGGTAATAGAATAAGGGCGTAATTGTGATAGATAAAGGATGACGTTTGGGCCTTCGATTGAGTAATGATTGTACAGAATTAGAATACCTATGTAAGTTGACTCAGAAGGGAACTAAGTTTCAATGGACTGATGCTTGCGTGCGAAATTTCCAGACACTGAAGGACAGATTAACTTCAGCACCGGTTCTAATGCTCCCAGAAGGGACCGATGGTTATGTTATCTATTGTGATGCTTCAGCATTGGATTGGGTTGTGTACTGATGCAGCATAGTAAGGTTGTAGCTTATGTTTCTAGACAACTAAGAAAGCAAGAGAAGAATTACCCGAACCATGATCTAGAGTTAGCCGCAGTGATTCATGTACTAAAGATGTGGAGGCACTACTTGTATGGCATTCATATTGATATCTATACGGACCATAAGAGCCTCCAGTATATCTTTAAACAAAAGGAATTGAATTTACGACAAAAGACATGGTTGGAGCTACTTAAAGATGATAACTCTGATATTTTGTACCATCTAGGGAAGGCGAATGTAATAGCCGACGCCCTCGACCGTTGATCAATGGTAGCCTGTCATATTTATAGCCAGTGAAGAGGGGAATAGCCCATGAGATTCATCAGCTAGCTAGTCTTGGGGTTCGATTATTGGATTCAGGTGATATCGAAATTACTATTCAGGACACAACAACATCCTTTTTAGTAACTAAAGTGAAGGAACGCCAATAAAAGGATACTATGTTAACTCATTATAGGGATACAACCCCTCGGAAGGAGAAGAAACCATTTGAGATAACAGAAGATGGGGTCCTCAGGATCAATGAAGATGTATCATGATATCAAGGAAGTATATTAGTGAGACGGAGTGAAAAAGGATATAGCAAAGTTTGTTGCTCAGTGCCCTAACTGTCAGCAGGTCAAGACTGAGCATCAAATACTCGGTGGATTATTGCAGGCTATAGAGATTCCGACTTGGAAGTGGGAAGTAATCAATATGGATTTCATCGTAGGCTTACCTCGTACCCAGCGTAAGTTTGATCCTATATGGGTGATTTTTGATAGTTTACAAAAATAATCAGCCCATTTTCTGCCCGTTAGGACTACATATTCCGCACAGGATTATTCAAGAGTTTACATTAAGGAGATAGTACGACTGCATAGCATCCCTATATCTATTATCTCGGATAGAGGGGCTCAGTTTACAGCCAACTTTTGGAGGTCCTTCCAGAAATGATTGGGGACTCAGGTAAGTCTTAATACAAAATTTCATCCCCAGACAGACGGACAGGCTGAGTATACTATTCCGACACTTGAAGATATGTTACAGGCTTGTGTGATAGACTTCAAGGGTAGCTGGGATGATCATCTGCCACTTATTGAGTTCGCATATAATAATAGCTATCATTCCAGTATTCAAATGGCTCCATACGAAGCTCTTTACGGACGAAAGTGTAGGTGGTGGTTCGATGTTAAGGAAACTATGTTAGTAGGACCAGAATTGGTACAACAGGCAATCGAGCAAATTAAGCTTATACAGGAAAGGCTATTAGCAGCTCAAAGCCGTCAGAAGTCTTATGTAGATAATCGACGGCGAGACTTGGAGTTTCAGGTTGACGACTTGGTATTCCTAAAGGTATCACCGCAGAAAGGTGTCATGAGGTTCGTTAAGACAGGAAAACTTAGCCCTCGGTACATTGGACCATATAAGATCATACGCAAGGTAAGGCCAGGTAGCATATGGGTTAAACTTGCCTTCAGACGTGGAGTTTGTACATCCAGTCTTTCGTGTGTCTATGCTTCGTGAATATATGGGAGATCCTTCCAACATCGTATCAGTTGACGATGTTTAGGTCACAAAGTAGCTATTATATGAGAAAACTCCCATGGATATACTGGATAGACAGGTTCGGAGGTTGAGGACTAAAGACATGGATGAAAGTACTTTGGGGAAACAATACAGTGGAAGAAATAACTTGGGAAAATGAAGAAGATATGAAGTCTAGATATCCTCACTTATTTCCTCTTCCAAAGAAGGATCCGACTGAGACATCACAACCTTAAGGTACGTATATGGATTCTTATGTTAGTTTTTATCATTGGTCGTGTGAGGCCAATGTCGTTATTGATGATTGTGGTCCTATGTGGCGTTGAATTATTGAGTTTCTACAGGAAAAGTTGGTAGTACTATTGTTAAAAAGGCGACTCTGCCAAAGTTGTATAGATCCCGGGAAGTTAAACATTCGAGGACGAATCTTTCTAAGGGGGGAAAGATGTTACATCTCGCATTTTCGTACGTTAAAGTTTCGTCTTTAGTTAATCGAAGAAGCCTCGGGGATGAGATTATCTTGAGGTTATACGCATTTATGCTATGTATAACGAGCGATAACTACGTGCCGTGAAGGTTAAAGGGTAAACGAATCAAATAAAATGAGTTTAGTCGAAGGTGGTCAATTTGGGATATAATACGATCCGAGCCATAATACCCGGTGTTTGTATACTAGTGCCACACAAGGTACCCCATGACCATGATAGTAGGGTACATAAAGTCTATTAAAAGTTAGTAGTATTTTAAGTAATTGGAGATAATTTTTAATTATGTGGGTAATTGAATAATTATTGGGTAATTAATTAATGAGTGGGATAAGATTTAACCCCTCTCCCCAATGTGGAAATCATCCCTTTCCATTTAATGACTAAGTATTAAAGGTTGCAAGGTGTCACTCTTTCAGAAAGAAGTGTGACACCATGCTTAATTATGTGGGGCCACCTAAACAGTTAAGAATAACAACTATAATATCTTATGAAAGAATTTCAACAAAACTTTCCATAACATCAGTAACGTCATTTTCTAAGAGCTTCATTCAAGCTTCCCATTTCATAGTTACTTAAGGAAACATTTCAGCCAAGATGGTCTTTGCATAAGCAACGTTATTGCTTTAATCTTTTCATATAACGTGTTCTGTGTTTTGTCGCAATTAACGTGTGTTAGAGGATTGTCAAGAGAATCGACTCAGGTATGTTAAGGCTATTCCTTCTTTTGTTTGGCATGATCTACACGACACAAACGAAATAAACAAATGCACAACTTTCATAAATTACTCTATTCGTAGAAATGCTAGAGATGTGTATATTCTTGTTTTCCCATAAGTCTTATTGTTCTATTTTCTGTTCATGGGTCTCAGAAAATACGTAAGTTGATAAAGTCTATTTCATGGTATTAATTAGAGGCATAATGGTCTTATGACACTCAGAAAGATTTTATTGACGTATTTATCATGCATTGCATTCATTTACATTGACCCATGACCAGATGGCGTTATATACGCGTATATATGTACAATATATATATGGGATATGGAAAAAGATTACGGCGTTATATACGCACCACCACCTGATCAGTTGGTATATGTTGATGATTTTGCCGACAGTGGCCGAGATGATATAATGGGATACCCTCAGAGGCTTGATGATATTATGTACACCTATACCTATGCATGATGCCTCATTTATATGCACGTGCATGACATTAGAAATTTTTCAGAATTACAAAGTTATTCAGACTTATAAGTGAATTTCTTTATTCTATGTTTCATCTATGTCTTTTATGTACTGATTTTTATGCCTTACATACTCAGTACATTATTCGTGCTGACGCCCTATTTCCCGAGGCCTGCGTTTCATGCCCGCAAGTGCAGATAGACAAGTCTGCGGCCCCCCTTCTTAGGATCCTTGATCAGCGAGGGTTGTCGTGCTCCATTTGATCCGGAGCTACTTTTAATTTTGGTATGATATGCTTGTACACATGTATGGGTATGACGTGGCCCAATCACGTCCTTGTACAGTTGTATATTCTATTAGAGGTTTGTAGACAGTATGTATAGTTGGATAATATGTGGCCTCGCTGGCTTCCAGTTTTGGATATATAGTTGTCTACAGCAGCCTTGCTGGCTCGCCCCACTGTATTCTGCATGTTTGTGTATACATGTCTTTTGGACAGGTTTCCCCTCACGTACACTATTCATGTTTATATCATAGACAAATGCTTAAGGGTGCTCGACAGGTCAAACTCGGGCATCAGTCGCGGCCCATCGGTTTGGATCGTGGAAAAAACCTTCCTTCAACTTGTTTGCACCATAGATTGTCCTATGTTATTCTAGAACATCAAGCGAGACATCACATCATCTATAATTCTTCTTTACTCTCTTGGCTAGATCTCTCGGTACCTAGAAACCATAGGCTGGAAGATATGCCCTTGACGACTCCGCTATCATTCCTGGATATTGAATCCCCGTGCTTCTCGCCTTCTATCCGAAGTATTGACTATTCTCAACCTTCTGCTTTCGAGTATCTCGTACATTGTTCACCTTTACCTTACTTACCTTAAAGCCTCACATCATATCTTCTATCTCTTTCATGACCTCCCCTCCACATAGGTATAATTCACATCCACGTCTTGAACTTCTATTATAATACATGACCTCTTTACTCAATCTCGTGAGAGCTTCATACTATCTTCTTATGAGGTTAGGACACTTCTAACTGGCTTTATCGTAGAGCCGTTATAGAATATGGATATTGCACTATCTCTCTTATACCTTTGATATTAAGAGTGATTCTGAAATGTTCTCAAACATGATGTCTATAACTTTCTGGGTCCAATAAGCAGACTCGTAATTTACTTAGTTTATGTAACTCTTTAGTTTCCTCTTCCTTCTGATTAGCCTTTATGTAGGCTTAAGCTATCTTCCGATATGTGGCTCATGGAATTTAGTTATTACTTTAGCCTTTCATGGACGCTATGGAAAACCATGATCCAATCTTCTAATGATTCCATCCTTTGTCTATGACCTGGACCCAATTCCTTCTTTTAACCTACACCAGAGTCTTCTACGGCTGATCATTAATCGAATAATTCCTTTGGTTCTATTTCAGCTTTTTTCAAACATAAGCAATTGCTTTTCCTGGCCTTTTTTCCCCTTGTTGCATGTATACTTAGCTTATCTGAGTTCTCATGCATGCCAAACTTTTTGTGCAACTCATATGGTCTCGAATATTACTTTTGGTTTCACTCCCCGCTCATTAGCCATGGTAGGTGCCACTTTTTTTGTAGTGCATACAATTTTGTAGTGGGACTGTTGTTAAAAAACCATTTCCTCTTTAGGTCACTGTGCTTTTGTTGAAGCCTTCTTCCTTATCTCCTCAGCTAGTCTTTTATTGTAGTTCTTAGGGAAGACCTTCTGACTCTTGTAAAGATGCGAGCTTATCACATCGCATACCAGATGAAATTCTTGATGTTCGTACTCACCTATAATTATCCATAGTTCTTACCTCCACGCCCTTGTTCTTGTAGTGTTGTTTTTGAACTGATATTTTGACTGTCTCCCCAGTGGCACTCTCTTTTATTTCCATAGCATTCATACGATACATTTAACTACCCCAACTCCTATCTGAATATTTCTCAAGGGTCACGATGTCATATTTGCGAGACTGAATTCCCCATATTAGGGTTCACTCTTGTTATCTAGCACGATCTATTGATTTGTCTATATCGTATTATCTAGCCATAACTAGGCACTTCCTGAATCAACCACTAACTACTCGTTGGCCCATTCTCATATCAATATTCTGCGTAATCTTTCTTGGGTTATTTCCTTTGTCTTAACATACCTCTCGCACTAGCTCCTTATTAATCAATAACTTCTCAGGCAGGAACCCTTACTTCCTCTCCTTGACGTCATAATGCTCTGGTATCGTAGCGTATCTGTAGGCTTTGAATAAGTGTAATCTCATCCCTTTTTCATTTTATTGCATTCTTCCTTTACCATTCCATAATTACTAGAACCACTTAATTCCTACTTAATGCCACATCACTCCATATTCCCCCCCCCCTTAGGGAAGTACTAATATTTAGCGCTATGACGATATACCGATAGATTCTTTACCTCTTCATCGTTGGCGTCTTCTCACACTCTCGACGACCCTTACTCACATTGCNCTTGCGGTAATCCTTCTGTACCAAGGATAAGAAAATTCCTTACTCGCGCGGGTGGCACTTAGTGTAACTGGCACACATAGTCCCTAAGCTTAAATTTTCTCACATTGCTTGCTTTAGGGAAGCATCTTCCTGAATAACTATTATCTAAATTTCTCATGAATCTTCTTCTGTAATCCATTCTACTATCGTCGGAACGAAATCTAAAACTCTCATGCTGCCGACAATTATCTAATCACTTAGTCCCTAATTCACGTTTAGTTCGTCTTGTTCACCAGTCCGTACTGACTTCTATTATTCTGGGGTCTAACTTTTCTTTCCGGTAGTCGCGTTGGAGTCACGAACTTATTTTTTTGAAATGAGGATATGACTTTATAGCCTATACTCTTTTGTTGTCTCAAGGCCTATCACATCTCGTATTTTCCTTTACTTGACTATAGACTCTGTAATACTGTCATCTTTTTGATCTACCGTTGTCATCCATGTATCACATCTTACTCATAATGCTTCATTAATTCTCTTCTTATTTCCCGCTAACATTTATGTCTATCACTTTATTCTGAAAACTCAAACAAGACATTCTTTTGCTTTTAGCTCCCCTTGCTCTATCTACTGGCTCTTCAGGTTACCTAACATTCTTTCTCTACTAGGGACGGGAACTACACTAAGGTAATATTTATCCCTTCAAGGCTTCCAGTGCCTATCTTTGTAGTATTCATAACTAGCTATATTATTTTAGAGTGCACCCTCTAGGTGTCTCACAAGGAGATCTATTACCATATTTGCAATATATTTTGGAAATGTCAACTAACATAAAGAATCCATTAACCATTTTGTGTTACTCTAACCCCAGCCGGATCTTGATATCCCGTCCTTCTCTTAAACTACACCTGTCAGCCCTCATAGGGTATGACTGAAATGGAGTTGATCAATTGTATATATCTCCGTTACTGTTGAAACTAACTCAAAATGCTTATATTTCTCTGCTTGAATTGTAAATACTGTTAACCTTAATTAACTGGGTACATCGTACCATTTTGCATCTTGATTCTTTTACTTGCTGAAACTTATGTCTACCTTCCAATTCTCTCATTCCTTTTTTTTTTACCAAAAGAGTGTATAGACATTCTTCTCTTAGGGATCCTTATCAAGCAGCTTACACATCTTAGTACACACATGATCTGTTAAATAACTCAATATCTACCATAAGCATGATGCAAAAATTAAGTTCCTCTCACTCAACTTTTCCACAACTACATCTCTTACCATCCGTCTTTCTGGACGGAGACAGCATTGTATTATCAATAAGATAGAGTTTAGGAAATTGAGTTTTTACAACTGAGCTCTACCACACGATCTAGAGTAAGAAGAAAGAGTGGCAGCCCTAAATGCCCTATAGCCTCCTACTTATAAGTGTAGTTCACAATACAACCATAAACAAGACTCTACTAGACACGGCTTGTAGACTCCCTATGACAGAACTGCTCTAATACCACTTTTGTCACGACCCAACCCGATGGGCCGCGACGGGCACCCAATACCTTACTCAACCAAGTACCAACATAACGTATCTTTTCATGTCATACTATCATAGATAACTGAGCCGGAAGGCTGCCGTGAGATAAGTAGAATACAACATGTAATACCAACTTATACACAAGACATACGGGCCTATAAGACCAAAATAACCACTCGTACACTGAACATAGGCCGACAAGGCCATACAATCTTTTACGTACATGACATCTGTCTTTAAGCGACTAAGGATACATAATTTTCATAAAGGTCGGGACAGATTCCCACCATACCAAACAATACACGTCTAAATCATACTAACCAAACAAGCAACTTCGAAGCAAATGGAGCGCACCAATATCTTCCGCTGAGCTGATAGCCTACTTGGAGGGCTCTCGACCCTGTCTATCGGGAAAGATGTTGCATCTCACGCATAATCGCATAACATACCTTATACACCTTACTATCATGGTCTTGTGGTATCTTGTATGGCACTAGTCCATAAATACCGAGTGTTTTAGCTCGGACAGTATTTTATCCCAACATGTCAAACTTGGACGAAAATTCATTTTCTTTGACTTGCTTTCCCTCTCACCTTCACGAATTTACTCATCACTTGTTTGAAATAGCATAACGCTTATAATCTCAAAATAATCTCATTCCCAAACTTACGTCAATTAACTTACGATGAAACCTTAACGTACGAAAATGCAAAATGTAACATCTCATTTCCGAGCTTATATCAATTTACTTATGGCGTACTTCCATGTACGAAAACATGGGGTGTAACACTTATCCTTTCTCGTCTTCCTAAAACTATGTCGCTTTACCATACTTTAGCTTGCGACCTACACATATCTCTTTATATTACTCGCAAGCTTCCTTCAACTTTCTTGCATCATAAATTTCCTTATGTCATCCTGGAACATCAAGCGAGACAGCACATCATCTCTAACTCTTCTTTACTCTATTAATTAGACTTCTCGATACCTAGAAACCATAGGCTGGAAAATATAGTACTGATGATGCCGCTATCATTCCTGAATATTGAATCCCCGCACTTCTAACCTTCTATCTGAAGTAAGGACTATTCACAACTTTCTGCATTTTAGTATCTCGTACGTTGTCCATATTTACCTTACCTATCTTAAAGTCTCACATCATATCTTCTATCTCTTTCGTAACCCCCCTTCTACATAGGTATAATTCACATCCATAACTTGAAGCTCTCTAATAATACTTGCACCTCTGGTGCATACACAATCTGGTGGTAGCTCCATACTGACTTCTTATGAGGCTGGTACTCTTCTAACTGGCTTTCTTGTAGAGCCGTTATAGAATATGATTGTTGTACTATCTCTCTTGCACCTCTGATATTAATAGTGATTCTGCTATGTTCTCTATCATGATTTCTATAATTTTCTGGATCCAATAATCAGATTTCTGATTTACTTCGTTGATGTAACTCTTTAGTTATTACTTTAGCCTTTCATGGAATATCCATGATAAAAGCTTCTACTGATTCAATCCTTTGTCTATGACCAAGACTTAATTCTTTCTTTTAACTTATACCGGAATCTTCTACGGCTATATAATTGTCACCATATATGTTGCATGGATAATATTCTGAAATCTTAAGTGCGTTCATAACGTAACTAATTTTGGATCATTGATCGAATAATTCCTTTCGTTCCTTCTCAGCTTTCTACCCCTTATTGCGTGCATACTTAGCTTATCTTAGTTCCTATGCATGCCAAAATTTTCATACAACTCATATGATCTCGAATATTACTTTACGTTTCATTTCCCGCTCAGTAGCCACGGTAGGTGCCACTTTCTTATGGAGTGCATATAATGTTGTAGTGAAACTCTTTTTACATGACCATTTTTTCTTCAAGTTACTATGTTTGGGTTGAAGACTTCTTCCTTATTTCCTCAACTAGTCTTTCATTGTAGTACTTAGGGAGGACCCTCTGACTCTTATAAAGCTGCGAGCTTATTACATTGTATACACGATGGAAATTTTGATGTCCTTCCTTGCCTATAATTATCTGTAGCTACTTACCTCCATGCCCTTGTACTTGTGGGGTTGCTTCTGAACTGATATTTTGACTGTCTTCCCAGTTGGACTCTCTTTTATTTCCATAACACTCATACAGTACCTTTTACTATCCCAACTCCTATCTGAATATTTCTCAAAGATCAGAATGTCATATCTGCGAGATTGAATTCCCTATGTTGGGGTTCACTACGTTTATCTTGCACGATCTGTTGATTTGTTTGTATCCTCTTGCGTAGCCATAACTAGGCTCTTCCGGAATCAACTACTAATTACTCATTCGCTCATTCTCATATCAATATTCCGCGTAATCTTTCTTGGGTTATTTCCTTTGTCTTAACTTACATCTCGCATTGGCTTCTTATTTATCAATAACATCTCGGACAGAAACCTTACTTCCTCTCCTTGACGTCAGGCTTGCATAATGTTTTGGAATCGTAGCATATCTGTAGGATTTTGGTAAGTGCAAGCTCATTCCTTTTTAATTTTTATCACATTCTTCCTTTGCCATTCCATAATTACTAGAACCACCTAATTCTGACTTAATGCCACATCACTCCATATTCCCACCTTTAGGGAGTACAAAGGGTTAGTGCTACGGTGATCTACCTCTTTATCTTTGGCTTCTTTTCACATCATCGATGACCCTTACTCGCCTTGTGGTAATCCTTCTATACCAAGGATAACAAAATTCCTTACTCACAAGGGTGACACTTAGTGTATCTGGCAGACATAGTCACTTAAGCTTAAATTTGCTCACATTTCTTGCTTTACGGAAGCGTCTTCCTGAATGACCTTTAAAGATTATTCTTCTGTTGTCCATTCTATTATCGCTGGAATGCAATATAAATTTCTCATGATACCTTATTCATGTTTAGATTACCTTGTACCAGCCTATACTGATTTGTATTACTCTGGGGTCTAACTTTTCCTTCCGGTAATCACGTTAGAGTCACGAACTTATTTCTCGAAATGAGGATATGACTTTATGGCCTATAGTCTTTTGTTGTCTAAAGGCCTGTCACCTGTCGTCTTTTCCTTCCCTTGACTATTTATCCTGATAGACACAGGATTGATATCTATAGAACATGAGTTAAAGGATAATATGGACCTTAATAGTATTAAATACTCGAGGTTCACCATTAATAAGATTATTAGCCCATTTGAATGGGGTATGGATCATTTGCACACCCCAATTGTGCTATCTAAACAATATAGGCCTCAAATCTATAATTGCTTTGATTATAAAGAAGCATGGTATAACTTTTTATACCTACGCCCAAATACCCACACTTGGCTTGTAAAATACAGCGAACAAATGATGAAATCCCCTCATACTGTCTTTAGGGTTCGTCAAAATCTTGTTATCATGTTCATGTTATAGATCTTAATTATTCGATACTGTTCATTTATGCATAGGTTTACTGTTCATCGTCTTTAAAGCTTTAGATATTACTCTCTAGAGTGAGGTTATCGTTCTATGTTTATAGTGTGAGGGATCCTTGTAGGATGTTGATTAAACCTTATTAAACTGCAGTCAGTTGTCATCGTTTATATGCTCATAAGTACCGTCAGAGACAGGACACAATTAACACGTTTGATCCCCAACCCCCAAGATAACTTAGAACTAAGAACACAATAAAGATAACTTAAGAAAAAAGGATCAGTAAGTGAAGAAGAAGATGAATAGTAGACAATATACAGTTAGGAATATTACAGAACTGTAAAGACTAATAATACATGATAGAATAACAGAGAAAGTAGACTTACGCCTTAAGGACAATATGCTTCTCAAAATACTGATAAAACGTTGAAAAGTTTTTAATGAAAAAACATTGTTCATTTAAAAGACTACAATTATATAATAAAAACAAATGGTTGTTTTAAAACAATTAAGAAAAATAAATAGAAATGTTTTTTGTGCTGATTACAATATTCATGTTTACAAAGACCTCATATTTATTGAACCAAGAAAGCAAAACCTTGTTAGAAATAACAAAAGAAATAAAAAATTTCAGACAAGCTTTAATTGGTTATAAAAACCAAAGAACTTATATTGGGGTCAATCGGACGTGGTTTGGTTGGTTTCAGCATCGATTGTCGAATTTGGTAATTTCAAGCTCTTTAGGTTTGAATCGGAGGATGATTTGGGATTTTAACGTTGTTTGATATAGTTTGAGGTATCGACTAAGTTCGTATGGTGTTTTAGTATTGGTTAGTATGTTTGGTCGAGGTCCCCAAGGCCTCGGGTGAGTTTCGGGTGCTTAACGGGTGAAAGCTTGGACTTAGAAGAATTTCTGACATGCTGGTTTCTGGTATTTTCGCACCTGCGATGGGGAGTCCGCAGGTGCAGCCCCGCGGAAGCGATTCTGGGATCACAGGTGCGCCTTTAGCCCTGGGAGTCCATGGTCGCAGATGTGATGAGTGAGCCACAGGAGTGGAGCCATATCTGCGGAAGGGCAGTCGCAGATGCGGAGATGAGAAGGACCCAAGGTTCCGCAGAAGCGCATCCGCAGATGCGCACTTAGGCGCGCATGTGCGGACTCTGGATTTTTAATTAAAACTCGTAGGTGCGGAGTCCTAACCGCAGAAGCAGCACCGCAGGTGTGATGATGAGGTCACATGAGCGGATTCGCTGGGCAGAAAAGAGAGAGTTTCGAGGGCTTGATTCATTTTGCCATTTTGGGACTTGGGAGCTCATAAATTGGCGATTATTTGAGGGATTTTCAGATAGAGCTCTGGGGTAACGATTCGTAACTCATTTTTGGTTGTATTTCATTAATCTATAGTTGTTTTCTCTATTTAATTTTGGATTTGGGTTGAAAAGTTGGGAAAATAAGGAAAAAGTTCCCTAACCAAATTTTCGAGTTTTGAATTTGATTTAGACATCGAATGTGGTTAATTTTGGGTATGAGTGAACTCGTGAGTTAATGGGTATTCGTATTTTCTGACTTTTATCCGATTCCGAGACGTAGGCCCGGGTCGACTTTTTAGGGCAAATTTCGGAATTTTTGTTAGAATATTGATTTCATTAATTGGATGAGTCTATTATGGTTGTATTCATGATATGCAATTGTGTTTGGCTAGATTTGGGCCATTCGGAGATGGATAATCGAGGAAAGGGCATTCTTACGGATTGATTGAGCTTGACTCAAGGTAAATGGCATGCCTAACTTTGTGTGGGAGAAATCCCCTTAGGATTTGGAACTATTGTGATATGTGAGTGCCATGTACGTGAGATGACGAGTACGTACATGAGCTAGTTGTTGTAAAACCCGATTTTCACTGAGCAGCAACCTGTTCTCCTTTAATTTTGAGTTATACCGTTTTAATGAGTATTAATCTATTTTCATTCTTAATTGAGTTATTCCAATGTGTGTAGCTATCCTGTTTAGTCTAATATTGCATGTCGACGTGCTTTAACTGCTTACTTGAACTCTGTGAAGCATGCCTAGTTGATTTCCTGCTTTTTCCATGTTCTTTATAAGTATAGCCTTAGAAATCTTACTGTTAACTGTTGTATTTGTCGTTTGATCTATGTATTTACTTTTGACACTACGAGGCAGTTCCTCATGTTTTCTCCTTGCATATTTACTTTGGGACTACAGAACGGTATTCTGAGAGATCCCCCTATGTTGCATATTTACTTTGAAACTACAGAACGGTATTAATGGAGATCCCCATGTCTTGCATATTTACTTTGGAACTACAGAACGATATTCTGAGAGATCCCCCTGCACATTTACATTTGGGACTACGAGACGGTATCTCGGGAGATCCCCTGTTGTATTTCTGTGTATTGAGCTGTTATCTTATAGGAATTCTTTCTTCTTAAATTTTAGTCTTTATTTTACTGCAATATTTCATTCTTGCCTTGCTTTATTATCATATTCCAGTAGGGGCCGTAGCTGACCTCGTCACTACTCTACCAAGGTTAGGCTTGCACTTACTTGGTACTGATTGTGGTGTACTCATGCTACTCTTCTACAGATGTTTTTCATGTGCATATCCAGGTGCTCCTTATCAACCACACTATCAGTGAGCCGGGACAGCTTTGGAGACTTCAAGGTATATCTGCCGCGTCCGCAGACCTGGAGTCCCATTCTACTATTCCCCATGTCCATTATCTTCTATATTTTCTTTTGTTAGACTCTGAGGTAAAGAGACACTAGATTTTCCTTTTGTAGTTTGTGATTCGCGATGTTCTGGGTTTTAGGAATGTTGTGTAGTATATTGAGGAATTGGTTATTGTACTTGGGAAGTGTCATGGTATTCAGTTATGGTGTTATTTCGACAGTTAGTTGTTGAGTTTATGTTTTCGTCTTATTATTCCGGAAATGTTAGGCTTACCTAGTCACAGAGACTAGGTGCCGTCACGATGTCATACAACGGGGAAATTGGGTCGTGACAGGTTGGTTTCAGAGCTCTAGGTTCATAGGTGTCGTGAGTCACATGTCGGTTTATTAGAGTCACGCAGATCGGTATGGAGACGTCTGTACTTATCTTCAGGAGGCTATGGAATTGTTAGGAAAATTTATACTTCTTTGATTCCTTGTCATAAGGACACATACAGGCAGATCTGATGACCAGGCACTTGCACCCCCGCTAGAGCCATGAGAGGTAGTGGCCGGGGTAGAGGCCGAGGATGTCTATGTGGTGCAACTAGAGTGCCCGCACGAGTTGCTACAGAGAAGCCCCCAGTAGCTCCAGCTGGAGGGCAGACAGCTGAGTACCTGTTTCTGCACCAGCCCTCCAGGAGACTCTAGTCCAGTTTCTGAGCATGTTCAACACCTTAGCTCAGGCTGGATTTATTCCACTTGCTCCTGCCACATCTCACGCTGGGGGAGGAGCATAGACTCCCGTCGGCGGTACTCCAGAGTAGCGTGTTCAGGTCGACCAGGTTCCATAGATTGTACCAATGCAGCCGGTAGCTCTAGCTCAGCCCGAGGTTAGGGCAGCAGCTTCTGAGGTGGAGCAGCTCAGACTTGAGAGGTACAAGAAGTACCACCTACCTACCTTTAACGGATTGGCTACGGATGATGCTCGAGGTTTTCTGGAGGAGTGTCATCGTATTCTCCGTACTATGGGCATAGCGGAGATGGGTGGGGTTTCTTTTACTACATTCCAGCTTAGAGGAGCAGCCAATCAGTGGTGGCATGCTTATGAGTTCAGTAGTCCGGCTAAGGCAGCTTCACTTACATGGACTCAGTTCTCGGACATGTTTTTGAGAGAGTATGTCCCTCAGAGCCTCGGGGACTCATGGCGCATGGAGTTTTAGCAGCTGCGCCAAGGAACTATGACTGTGTCAGAGTATGCAGTTTGCTTCAATGATTTGGCCCGACATGTGCTGGCCTTGGTTGCCACAGTTCGAGAGAGGGTTCGACGGTTTATTGAGGGATTCCACCCCAGCATCCGGATTAGTATGGCCAGGGAGTTGGAGATGGATATTTCTTATCAGCAGGTTGTGAGTATCTGTTACACCTCATGTTTTCGTACGTAAAAGTATGCCATAAGTAAATTGATGAAAGCTCAGAAATGAGATGTTACATCCCGCATTTTTGTACGTTAAAATTTCATCGTAAGTTAATCGACTTAAGTTCGGGAATGGGATTAATTTAAGATTATAAGCATTATGCTATTTCAAACAAGTGATGAGTAAATTTGTGAATGTGAGATGGGAAGCAAATCGAAAAAAATAAATTTCGTCGAAGTTTGACATTTTGTGATAAAATACGGCCCGAGCTAAAATACCCGATATTTATGGACTAATACCATACAAGGTACCACATAGCCAAGATAGTAATGTGTATAAAGTTTATTAAAAGTAAGTAGTATTTTAAGTAAATTGAGATAATTCTTAATTATGTAGATAATCGGGTAATTATTAATATTAGTGGGAGATTAACACTTAATAAAGATAGTTGGTTTTTTATTGTTGAGAATGGATAACCACCCACGTTGAAGCAAACAACCTTAACATCTATGACTCTTACATCATTAGAAAAGGTGGCAAACTAAAGGATTATGTGGTTAAGCCACCACATGAAGTGGGGCCCATACAAATCCAAATATAAGACCCTTCTAAATCAGAGATGAGAGATTTGGCATTCTTAAGAACGTGAGATCACATATACATTTAACAAAGGAAAGCTATTGTAAGTCTTAAGAATGCGAGATCCACATATCCATTCATAGGAACGTGAGGGGCATCTATCAAAACGTGAGATTTGGCAATTATAAGGGAGTACGGTGCAATCTTTCTCAAGAATATCATACGGATATTTCCCTACTTCGATCCACCGTTACACGTTGTCACAATCAACAGTGTTAAAGGGATTGTCAAGAGAATCGGTTAAGGTATGTTGAAGCTATCCCTTTCTTTTTTCGGCATGATCCATACGATAAAAACCAAACGAGTAAACGCACAATTTGCATAAAGGACTCTATTCATATTAGTACTAGGGGTGTTTATATTCTTGATTCCCCATGTGATTTATTATTATATCTTCTGTTCATGGGTCTCAGAAAAATACGTATTTGATAAAGTTTATCCGAAAGGCATATTGATTTTATGATATTTTGAGAAATCTTATAAACGTAATTCTTATGCATTTCATGCATTTATACATGTACATTGACCCATGACCATATGACGTTATATACACGTATATTATATGTATATGGAATATGAGAAAAGGTTATGGCGTTATATACGCACCACCACCTGATCAACTGGTATACGTTGACGATTTGCCCACAGTGGCCGAGATGATATCATGGGATGCCCTCAGAGGCTTGATGATGTTATGAACGCATATACCTAAGCATGGTATGATATTTCTATGCATATGCATGACATTGTAAATATTAATGTTTCACAGATTTATTCAGACATACATGTCGAGCCTTTTACTCCATATGTTTCTCATGTCCATTGTTTACTAATTTGCATTCCTTACATACTCGGTACATTATTTGTACTGACATCCCTTTTGCCTGGAGACGCTGCGTTTTATGCCCGCAGGTCCCGATAGACAGGTCGAGAATCCTCTAAGTAGGCTATTAGCTCAGCGGAAGGTGTTGGTGCCCTCGACTTGCTCCGGAGTTGCTTTTTTGGACGATATGACTTAGATGTGTATTGTTTGGTATGGTGGGGCTTTGACCCGACCTTTATGACAATTATGTATTCTTAGAGGCTAGTAGACAGATGTCATGTACGTAAAAGATTGTATGGCCTTGTCGGCCTATGTTTAGTGTACGAGTGGTTACTTTGGTCTTATAGGCCCGTATGTCTTATGTATGAGTTGGTATTATCTATTTTATTCTAGTTATCCTATGGCAGCCTTTATATCTCATTTACCTATGATAGTATGATACGAAAAGATATATTATATTGGTACTCAATTGGGTATGGTACCGGGTGCCTGTCGCGGCTCATCGGTTTGGGCCGTGACAAAAGTGGTATCACAGTAGTTCTGTCCTAGGGAGTCTACAAGTCATGTCTAGTAGGGTCTTGTTTATGGGTGTGTTGTGTGCCACACTTATAAGCAGTAGGCTACAAGGCATTTAGGACTGCCACTCTTTCTTCTTACTCTAGATTGTGTGATAGAGCTCAGTTGTAAGAACTCAATTTCCTAAACTCTATCGTATTCATAATACGATGATGCCTACATCAGAAAGACGATTGGTAAGAGATATACCAGTGTAAGAGTTGAGTCAAAGGAACTCAATTTGTGCTTCGTGGTTATGATGGATAAATATGAGGTATTCAGCAGATCATGTGTGTACTAAGATGTGTAAACTTCTTGATATGGATCCCTAAGGCAAGAATATCTATCCACCCCTGTAGTGAAAGGCAATGAGAGATTCAAAAGATAGATACAAGTTTGAACAATTAAAAGAAGCAAGATGAAGAAGGGTACGAGGCGCCAGTTAATGAAGATTATCAGTATTTACAATTCAGGCAGAGGAATATAAGCCTTTTGAGTTACCTTCAACAATAACAGAGGTATGTACAATTGGTCACACCCATCTCAGTTATGCACTATGGGAGCTAATAGATATAGTTTAAGAGAAGGACGAGATATAAGGATCCGACTGGGGTTAAAGTAACCCAAAATGCTGCATGGATTATTAGCAAATGTGCTAATAGATCTTCTGGCGAGACACCAAGATGGTGCACTCTAAAATAGTACACTTAAATATGAGTACTACAAAGATAGGCACTGGAAGCCTTGAAGGGATAAATATTACCTTAGTATGGCACCTGTCCCTAGTAGAACAATAATGTTAGGCAACCCGAAGAGCCAGGGGATGGAGCAAGGGAAGCTAAAAGCAAAAGAATGTCTTATTGAAGTTTTCAAAATAAAGTGATAGACAAAAATATTAGCAGGAAAATAAGAAGAGAGTTAATGAAGCATTATGACTAACATGTGATACATGGATGACAACGGTAGATCAAACAAATGACAGTATTACAGAGTCTATAGACAAGGGAAGGAAAATACGGGAGGTGACAGGCCTTGAGGCAACAAAAGATTATATATTGGTCATAAAGTCACATCCTCATTTCGAGAAATAAGTTCTCGACTCTAACGTGATTACCAGAAGGAAAAGAATCAGTATGGATTGGTGCATAAGATAAACTAAATATAAATTAGGGATTGAGTGATTTGATAATGGGCGGCATCATAAGCATTTCAGATAGCGTTTTGGCGATAATAAAATGGACGACAGAAGAATACCCTTTAGAGGTCATTCAGGAAGACGCTTCCCTAAAGTAAGCAAGGTGAGTAAAGTTAAGCTTAAGGGACTGTAAGTGCCAGTTACAATAAGTTTCACCCTCGCGAGTGAGGAATTTCGCTATCCTTGGTAAAGAAGGATTACCGCGAGGCGAGTAAGGATCATCGATGATGTGAAAAGATGGAAAAGATGAGAAGGTAAAACATCTATACGTAGATCATCGTAGCACTAAATCTTAGTGCTCCCCTAAAGGGTGGAATATGGTGTGATATGGCATTAAGTCAGAATTAAGTGGTTCTAGTAACTATGGAATGGTAAAGGAAGAATGCGATAAAAATTAGAAAGGGATAAGATTGCACTTTTTCAAATCCTACAGATATGCTATGATTCCAGAACATTCTGCGAACACGACGTCAAGGACAGGAAGTAAGGGTTCCTACCTAAGATGTTATTGGTAGATAAGGAGCCAGTGCGAGACATAAGTAACAAAGGAAATAACACAAGAAAGATTACTTAGAATATTGATATGAGAATGGGCCAACAAGTAGTTAGTAGTTAATTTAGGAAGAGCCTAGTTATGGCTAGACAAGAGGATAAAGAGAAATCAATAGACCAATGCAAGATAAACATAGGGAACCCCAATATGGGGAATTCAGCCTCGCAATTATGACATTATAATACTTGAGATATATTCATATAGGAGTTGGGGAAGTTAAAAAGGTACCATATGAGTATTACGAAAATAAAAGAGAATGCCATTGGGAAGATAGTCGAAATATCAGTTCAGAAGTAACCCTACAAGCACAAGGGCGTGGAGGTAAGTAACTGCGGATAATTATAGGCGAGGAAGGACATCAAAAATTCTGTCGAGTATACGATGTAATAAGCTCGCAGCTTTACAAGAGTCAGAGGGTCCTCCCTAAGTACTACAATGAAAGACTAGCCGAGGAAATAAGGAAGAAGACTTCAACCTAAGCATAGTAACTTGAAAAGAAATGGTCTTGTAACAATAGTCTCATAACAACATTGTATGCACTCTATAAGGAAGTGGCACCTAGCGTGGCTAATGAGCGGGAAATGAAACCAAAAGAAATATTCGAGACCATATGAATTGCAAGAAATTCCGACATGCATGGGAACTAAGATAAGATAAGTATGTACCCAACAAGGGGGCAGGAAGATCATGAAAAGTAATTTCTTACATTTAAAGAAAGATAAGATGGAACGAAAGGAATTATTCGATCAACTATTCAGTGTTAGTTACATTATGAACGCACTTAACATTCCGGAGTATTATCCATGCAGCATGTATATTGATATTCATACAATCGTAGAAGAGTCCAGTATAACTTAAAAGAAGGAATTAGGCCCATGGCATAGACAAAGGATTGAATTGTTAGAAGATTGTATCATGGATATTACATAGCACCCATGAAAGGATAAAGTGATAACTAATACCAGGAACCGTAAATCGGAAGATAGCTTAAGCCTACATAAAGGCTAATTAGAAGGAAGAGGAAACGAAATAGTTACATCAACCAAGTAAATCGGGAGTCTGATTATTGAACCCAGAAAATTATAGAAATCGTGATTGAAAACATTGCAGAATCACCCTTAATATCAGATGTACAAGAGCGATAGTACAACGATCGTATTCCATAACAGCTCGACGAGAACGCCAGTTGGAAGAGTACTAGCCTCATAAGAAGTTAGTATGAAGCTCCCACCGGATTGTGTATGTGCAAGAGGTGCAAGTATTATAATAGAGATTCAAGTTGTCGATGTGAATCATACCTATATAGAAGGGAGGTCATGAAGGCAATAGAAGATGTGATGTGAGATTTTAAGGAAAGTAAGGTAAAGGTGAACAACGTATGAGATACTCAGGTGCAGAAGATTGTGAATAATCTATTACTTTAAGATGAAGGCCTAGAAGCATTGGGATTCAGTATCCAGGAATGATAGCAGCGTCGTCAGTGGCATATCTTCCAGCCTATGGTTTCTAGGTACCGAGAGGCCTAGTTTAGAGAGTAAAGAAGAGTTTGAGACGATGTGATATCTCACTTGATGTTCCAAAATAAGACAAGGAAATCTATGGTGCAAGCAAGTTGAAAGAAGGTTGCGAGTAGTATAACTAAATATTTGTAGGTCGCAAGCTAAAGTATGCCAAAACGACAATGTTTTAGGAAGATAGAAGTAAGGATAAGAAAGGGCGAGTGAGATGGTTATAAGAATGGATAAGTCCTTAGGATTAAGCCATGTAAACAAGAGAGCTGATGGTTTCTCTAAGTTATAGAAAGCTCAGTATAGCCTGGATGAACTCAAAGGAGTCTAAGTCTAATAGCATTTATGAGGGTAAAATGAGGGTATACTTATGATAAATGAAGGATGACGTTTGGGCCTTTGATTGAGTGATGATTTGAAGGGATTTCATGTATTGTACAGGATTAAAATACCCACGTAAGTGAGTCACATTGGGATACTATAAAGTACGGTTATTGAAGTACAATATCGCCGCTAAATGGATCAGGAAAATCACTTCGAATATTCCTCGATGCAACGTAATCCCTAGTGGCAATGTTTTACGTAAGAAGTTTCAAGATATCAGTGGTAGATTGTAGATCAACATTGAGGTAAATCAATAATGGATGGATAAAGGTTATAAAGTACGAAATGAGATATGACAATATTCGTAAGTTCGATAAAGTACCGACCGAAGAACTTCAATACACTTATAGATGCCCAGAGGGACATCTTGACAAGTTCTGTATATGTTCCTAAAGTGTGGACTAAGGATTGGCTAAAAGCTGAAGGGAAGATTCGCATAGGAGCACGTAGAAGGAAAAAGTCCTACATGCTACATGATAGAAGGTAGCAACAGTTACGAGATTGGAAGGATACTGACCACAAGTCGTAGTGTGAGAAAGAGGCCTAAAGGGGAGAATGCCTTGGCCTTTGGGATTCATTCAAAGAATAGTTTCCTAGATGGAAAAAGGAATACTAAAGAATTCGGAAGACATAGGTTATGATAATGATAAGTGCATCAGTCAACATTCGAGGACGAATATTCCAAATAGGAAATGATGTTACACCCCATGTTTTTGTACGTAAAAGTATGCCATAAGTAAATTGATGAAAGCTCGGAAATGAGATGTTACATCCTGTATTTTTGTATGTTAAAGTTTCGTCGTAAGTTAATCGACGTAAGTTCGGGAATGGGATTAATTTAAGATTATAAGAATTATGCTATTTCAAACAAGTGATGAGTAAATTCATGAAGGTGAGAGAGTAAGCAAATCGAAGAAAATGAATTTCGTCGAAGTTTGACATTTTGGGATAAAATACGGCCCGAGCTAAAATACACAGTATTTATGGACTGGTACCATACAAGGTACCACATGGCCATGATGGTAAGGTGTATAAAGTGTATTAAAAGTGAGTAGTTTTTAAGTAAATTGAGATAATTCTTAATTATGTGGATAATCGGATAATTATTAATTTTAGTGGGAGATTAACACTTAATTAAGATAATTGGTGGTTTATTGTTGAGAATGGATAACCACCCATGTGGCAGAAAACAACCTTAACATCTGTGACTCTTAAGTCATTAGAAAAGGTGGCAAACTAAAGGATTATGTGGTTAAGCCACCACATGAAGTGGGGCCCAAACAAATCCAAATATAAGACCCTTCTAAATTAGAGATGAGAGATTTGGCATTCATAAGAACGTGAGATCACATATACATTTAACAAAGGAAAGCTACTGTAAGTCTTAAAAATGTGAGAGTCACATATCCATTCTTAGGAACGTGAGGGTCATATGACAAAACGTGACATTTGGCAAATATAAGGGAGTACGATGCAATCTTTCTCAAAAATATCATACGGAATTTTCCCTACTTGGATTCTCCGTTACGCGTTGTCGCAATCAACGGTGTTAAAGGGATTGTCAAGAGAATCGGTTCAGGTATGTTAAGGCTATCCCTTCTTTCTTTCGGCATGATCCAAACGATACAAACAAAACGAGTAAATGCATAATTTACATAAATGACTCTATTCATAGAAGTACTAGGGGTGTCTATATTCTTGATTCCCCATGTAAACTATTATTATATTTTCTGTTCATGGGTCTCAGAAAAATATGTATTTGATACAGTTTATCTGTAAGGCATGTTGATTTTATGATATTCCGAGAAATCTTATTAACGTAATTCTTATGCATTTCATGCATTTATACATGTACATTGATCCATGACCATATGGCATTATATACGCGTATATTATATGTGTATGGCATATGGCAAAAGGTTATGGCGTTATATACGCACCAACACTTGATCAACTGGTATACGTTGACGATTTGCCCATAGTGGCTGAGATGATATGATGGGATGCCCTTAGAGGCTTGATGATGTTATGAACGCATATACCTAAGTATAGTGTGATATTTCTATGCATATGCATGACATTGTAAATATTAATGATTCACAGAGTTATTCAGACATACATGTCGAGTCTTTTACTCCATGGTTTTCTCATGTCTATTGTTTACTTATTTTCATTCCTTATATACTCGGTACATTATTTGTATTGACGTCCCTTTTTCATGGGGATGCTACGTTTCATGCCCGCAGGTCCAGATAGACATGTCGAAAATCCTCCAAGTAGGCTATCAACTCAGCGAAAGGTGTTGGTGCGCTCTATTTGCTTCGGAGTTGCTTGTTTGGTCAGTATGATTTAGATGTGTATTGTTTGGTATGTCGGGGCTCTGTCCCGAACTTTATGAGAATTATGTATTCTTAGAGGCTTGTAGATAGATGTCATGTACGTAAAAGATTGTATGGCCTTGTCGGCCTATGTTCAATGTCCGAATGGTTATTTTGGTCTTATAGGCCCGTATGTCTTATGTGGCAGTTGGTATTACGTGTTTGTTCTATTTATCCTACGACAACCTTTCCATCTCATTTACCTATGATAGTATGATACGAAAAAATATGTTATGTTGGTACTCGGTTGAATAAGGTACCAGGTGCCCGTCGCGACCCATCGGTTTGGGTCGTGACAGTATCGCTAGGAGATTGGAGGGCATGCTTTCCCGGGATAGAGAGGAGAGGGAGGCCAAGAGGTCTCGAGAGACTGGTTCTTATTATGGTGCTCGTGCCCCAACAGCTCGCCATGGTAGGGGTTATGTAATTCGCCCCGTTCATTTAGCTCTTCCAGCCGCCACTGGTGTTCCAACTCCTTATAAGCCCCAGGAGCCTTATTATGCACTGCCATTATCTAGTGTGCCTCCTTCAAGGGGTGTTCCTAACGGCCAATCCAGGATATCTGGCCCGAGCCAGCCACGCCCTCCCAGAGCTTGTTTGGAGTATGGCTACACTCTCCATATGGTGAGGGATTGCCCAGATTTAGGAGGGGTGCACCTCCACAGACTTCTCAGCCACAGCGTGCTCCCCCAGGTCACCAGGATATTATTACAGCACCAGCTGCTACCCACCTGCTCAACCAGCCCGAGGTGGAGGTCGGGGAGGTAGAGGTCGCCCTAGAGAGGGAGGCCAGGCCGGATATTATGCCCGTCCTGCTCGTACACAGGCAGTCGCTTCTGATTCTATCATTACAGGTATTGTCCCAGTCTGTCATAGAGATACGTCTGTATTATTTGACCAAAGCTCTACATATTCTTATTTGTCCTCTTATTTTGCCCCGTATTTGAGCGTATCTCGGGATTCTTTAAGTTCCCCTATTTATGTGTCTACTCCTGTGGGAGATTCTCTTATTGTGGACCGCGTGTATCAGTCGTGTTTGATTGCTCTTATTGGTTTTGAGACTAGAGACGATTTATTATTGCTCAGCATGGTAGACTTTGATATGATTTTAGGCATGGACTGGTTGTCGCCCCATTATGCTATTCTTGATTGTCACGCTAAGACCATGACGCTGGCTATGCCAGGTTTACTGCGATTAGAGTGGAGAGGTACCTTAGAGTATACTCTCAGCAGAGTTATTTCATTCCCTAAAGCTCAACGAATTGTTGAGAAGGGGTATGACACGTATCTAGCTTATGCGAGAGATGTCAGTACTGATACCCCTACAGTTGAGTCAGTTCCAGTAGTGAGGGACTTTTTAGATATGTTCCTAGCTGATCTTCCGGGCATGCCGCCCAACAGAGATATTGATTTCGACATTGATTTGTTGCCGGGCACTCAGCCAATCTCTATTCCTCTATATAGTATGGCTCCTCCTGAATTGAAGGAGTTAAAGGAGCAGTTACAAGAGTTCCTTGATAAGGGCTTCATTCGGCCCAGTGTGTCACCTTGGGGTGCTCCTATCTTATTTGCGAAAAAGAAGGATGGTTATATGCGGATGTGTATTGATTACCGCCAATTGAACAAAGTCACAGTGAAGAACCGGCATCCTTTGCCTCGTATTGATGACCTATTTGATCAGTTACAGGGTTCCAGAGCATTTTCCAAGATTGACTTGCATTGAGGTCATCATCAGTTGAAGATTCGGGAACCAGATATCCTGAAGACTGCTCTCAGGACTCGGTATAGTCACTATGAGTTTGTTGTTATGTCTTTTGGGCTGACCAATGCCCCTGCAGATTTTATGCACTTGATGCACAGTGTGTTCCAGCCTTATCTTGACTCATTCTTCATTGTGTTTATTGATGACATTCTGGTGTACTCTCAGACTCGGGAGGATCACGAGAAGCACATGAGGACTGCGTTTCAAACCTTGAGAGAAAAGAAGTTCTATGCAAAAATTTTAAAGTGTGAGTTTTGGCTGGACTCAATGTCATTCTTTAGTTATATAATATCGAGTGATGGAATCCAGGTGGATCCGAAGAAGATTGAAGCAGTGCGGAGTTGGCCCAGACCGTCCTCAGCTACAGAGATCAAGAGTTTTCTTGGTTTGGCAGGGTATTACCGTCGATTTGTAAAGGGTTTCTCGTTTATTGCAGTAACTATGAACAGGCTGACCTAGAAGGGTTCTCCGTTCAGGTGTATAGAGGAATGTGAGGAGAGCTTTCAGAAGCTCAAGACAGCTCTGACTACAACCCCAGTATTGGTATTGCCTACAGGTTCAGGGTCTTATACTGTGTACTGTGATGCATCGCGGATTGGTCTCTGTGCGATGTTGATGCAGGATGGTAGGGTGATTGCCTACGCGTCCAGACAGCTGAAGGTGCATGAAAAGAACTATCATGTCCACGACCTTGAGTTAGCAGCTATTGTTCGTGCCTTGAAGATTTGGCGGCATTATTTGTACGGTGTTCCTTCTGAGATTTACACTGATCATCATAGTTTGCAGTATCTGTTCAAGAAAAAAGATCTTAACTTGCGTCAGCGGAGGTGGTTGGAACTACTTAAGGACTATGTTATCACTATTTTGTATCATCCGGGGTAGGCCAATGTGGTGGCTGATGCTTTGAGTCACCGGGCAGAGAGTTTGGGAAGTTTATCATATATACCAGCAGCAGAGAGGCCCATGGTGTTTGATGTTCAGGCTTTAGAAAACCAATTTGTGAGATTGGATATTTCTGAGCCGAGTCGAGTATTGGCTTGTGTGGTCCTCGGTCTTCCCTTTATGATCATATCAGGCAGGTCAGAAAGCTAAGGTCAAATAACATTACTTCCGTGAAGGTTCAGTGGAGGGGACATCCGGTCAAGGAGGTGACTTGGGAGACCGAGCAGGATATGCGCAGCCGTTATCCTCATCTTTTCACCACTTAAGGTATGTCTCTATGCTCGTCCGAGGACGAACAATTGTTTTAAGAGGGGGAGGATGTAACAACCCTGCCGGTCTCTTTGAGATTAATAGCCTCGATCCCCTATTAACTGCTTCTCCCATATCTATTTCTACTAATGTGACTTGCCGGTAGGGTTCGTTTTGGTTTTGGAATGTTTTGGGACACTTAGCCCCTAAATGGAGGGTTAAGCCTTAAGTTTAGGACCGTAGTCGGAACTATGTGAAGACGACTCCAGAATGGAGTTCTGTTAGCTCCGTTGGGTGATTTTGGACTTAGAGGCGTGTCCGAATTGTGTTTTGGAGGTCTGTAGCTCATTTAGGCTTGAAATGGCGAAAGTCGAATTTTTGGAGATTTGGACCGGTTTTGGAAATTTTGATACCGGGGTCGGATTCCAATTCCAAAATTTGGAGTAGGTCCAAAATGTTGAATATGACTTGTGTGCAAAAATTGGAATCAATCAGACGTGGTTTGTTTGGTTTCGGCATCGATTATCGAATTTGAATGTTTCAAGCTCTTTAGGTTTGAATCAGAGGATGATTTGTGATTTTAGCATTGCTTGATGTGGTTTGAGGGCTCGGCTAAGATCGTTTGGTGTTTTATGATTGGTTGGCATGTTTGGTCGAGGTCCCGGGGACCTCGGGTGAGTTTCGGGTGCTTAACGGGTGAAAGCTTAGACTTAGAAGAATTTCTGACATGCTGGTTTCTGGTGTTTTCGCAGCTGCGGTGAGGAGTCCGCAGGTGTGGCCCCTCAGAAGCGGGGCTGGGATCGCAGGTGTGCCTTTAGGCCTGGGAGCGGGTGCGATGATTAGGTCGTAGGAGCATGTTTGCTGGGCAGAAAAGAGAGAGTTTCGAGGGCTTGATTCATTTCGCCATTTTTTGACAAGGGAGCTCGGAAATTGGTGATTCTTTGAGGAATTTTCAGAGAGAGCTTTGGCGTAATGATTCCTAACTTGTTTTTGGTTGTATTTCATTAATCTAAAGTTGTTTTCTCTATTTAATTTCGGATTTTAATTGAAACGTTGGGAAAATGGGGGAAAACTTCCCTAACAGAATTTTTGCGATTTGATTGGGATTTAAACATCGGATTTGGTTAATTTTGGTACGAGTGAATGGGTTTTTTCGGACTTTTCCCCGATTTCGAGGCATGGGCCCGGGTCGACTCTTTAGGGCAAATTTCAGATTTTTTGTTGAAATATTGATTTTATTAATTGGATGAGTCTATTATGGTTGTATTCATGATATGCAATTGTGTTTGGCTAGATTTGGGCCATTCAGATAATCGAGGAAAGGGCAGTCTTACGGATTTATTGAGCTTGGCTCGAGGTAAGTGGCTTACCTAACTTTGTGTGGGGGAAATCCTCTTACGATTTGGAACTATTGTGGTATGTAAGCGCCGTGTATGTGAGGTGACGAGTACGTACATGGGCTAGTTGTTGTAAAACCCGATTTTTACTGAGCAACAACTTGTTATCCATTAATTTTCAGTTATTCCATTTTAATGTGTATTAATCTCTTTTCATTCTTAATTGAGTTATTCCAATATGTGTAGCTATCCTGTTTAGTCTAATATCGCATGTCGACGTGCTTTAACTGCTTACTTGAACTCTGGGAAGCATGCCCAGTTGATTTCCTGCATTTTCCTTGTTCTTTATGAGTATAGCCATAGAAATCTTACAGTTAACTTTTGTATTTGTCATTTGATCTATGTATTTACTTTTGAGGCTACGAGGCGATTCCTCGGGTGTTCTCCTTGCATATTTACTTTGGGACTACGGAACGTTATTCTGAGAGATCCCTCTGTCTTGCATATTTAATTTGGGACTACAGAACGGTATTCCAGGAGATCCCCCTGTCTTGCATATTTACTTTGGGATTACGGAACGGCATTCTGGGAGATTCCC
>AWOL01S0067851.1:0-17997 GCA_000715115.1 Nicotiana otophora
CACAATAAAGAGCTCACGGGTCATGTCTTAATAATTCAATAATAATATTCTTCCATAATAAAGAGCTCACGGCTCATGTCAAAATAATTCCACAATAATAGTTTTCCACAATAAAGAGCTCACTGCTCCATCACAATGAGTACAAAATATTCAAGAGTAAATAATTTCAGAAAATTATATTTCAAAATCTTTAATACGTTGCTTCAATATCAAGTTTAAAAATGTCAAATACTTTATATTAATAATATTTAATTTAAATAAAATCAACCTTCAAATAATGCACAGAATAAAAGAAATCAAGTTTCAACTAAACAGGTATAACAAATAGTAGGAAAAAGTCAAACAAATTTGAAGTATATATCTCAGATCAATGATGAAGAATATAACAAGATAAATTAATTTAATAAATACGCAACAGTAATCTACACAATTTAAAATATTAAATCTTTCACATTTAGCCTGTGTACACACTCGTCACCTCGTGCACACGACTTTCAACACATTTCAATAATCACATCAATACCAATCTTATGGGAAATTTCCCCCACACAAGGTTAGACAAGTCACTTACCTCGACTTGCTCCAATTTAATCAAGTATTATTCTTTTTCCTCAATATGTTCAACTTCGATTGGCTCATATCTAGTCATAATTAATTCGATATAGTCAACAAAAATTATAGAAATCAATTTCATAAGAAAATAGTATATTTTTCAATAAAATCCAAAATTAGCTCAAATTTGCCCGTGGGGCCCATATTTCGGAATCCGGCGAAACTCACACAATCCGATAACCCACTCAATTATGAGTCCAACCATACCAGTTTCACTCAAATCCGACTCCGGATCAATACCGAAATCGCAAAGCTTCGTTACTATGAGAGTTCTAAAAGTTTCCCAAATTTCTATCTCAAAACACTAATTAAATGGTGAAAACAATGATATATTCGTGTATATTCACCAAATCCGAGTTAGAATCACTTATCCCAATATTTTTCCTTAAATATATATCAAAATCGCCTCTCCTCAAGCTCCAATTCGTCAAAAATGAAAAATGGGACAAAGTCCCCTGTTTTTATAACTTACAGATCTGTCAGGGAGCCCGATTTGTCAAGGAGCTCGATTTACGAGGGAGCTCGATTTTTCAGGGAGCTCGATTTGTCAGGGGGCTCGATTTGTCAAGGAGCCCAATTTTGTCAGGGAGCTCGATTTGTCATGGAGCTCAATTTGTCAGGGGAGCTCGATTTTTCAGGGAGCTCGATTTTGTCAAGGAGATCGATTTGTCACGGAGCTCGATTTTGTCAGGGAGCTCGATTTGTCAGGGAGCTCGATTTGTCAGGGAGCTCGATTTGTCAGGGAGCTCGATTTGTCAGGGAGCTCGATTTTGTGAGGAAGCCCGATTTATCAGGGAGCCCGATTTTGACAGACATCCCGATTTTGACAGGCAGCCCGATTTTGACAACATTTCCAGCAGAAAAAATTGCAGCAGCTTTTGCAGCAGCTAAGTCCCACTTTTGATCCATTAACCATACAAAACTCACCCGAGGCCCTCGGGACCTCAACCCAATATACCAACAAGTCCTTAAACATCATACAAACTTATTTGAAACCTCAAATCAAGTCAAACAATGCTAAAAGCACAAACCACACTCCAATTCAAGCTTAATGAAACTCAAGAATTTCCAACTTCTACATTTGATGTTGAAACCTATCAAATTAAGTCCGATAGACCTCATATTTTGCACACAAGTCATAAATGAAATAACGGAGTCGTAAAAAGTTTTAGAACTGGATTTCGACGCCGATATCAAAAAGTCAACTACCTGGTCAAACTTCCAAACTTAAATTCCTATTTTTGCCATTTCAAGGATAATTTCACTACGGACTTCCAAATAAAATTCCGATCACGCTCCTCCTAAGTCCAAAATCACCATACGGAGCTGTTGGAATCAACAAAATTCTATTCCGGGGTCGTTTTCACATAATTCGACATCCGATAACTATTTAAACTTAAACTTTTAATTTTTCATCACAATTCCATATCTCAGACTATGGACCTCGGAATTAAATTCCGGAAATATACCCAAGTCCCAAATTATGATATGGACCTACCAGAACTGTCAAAATACTGATCCGAGTCCGTAAAAATGTTGACCAAAGTCAACTTAGTTAAGTTTTAAAGCTCTAATTCACATTTAAATGCATTTTTCACATAAAAACTTTTCGAAAAATTTTGCGGACTGCGCACACAAGTCGAGGAATGATAAATAGTACTTTTTGAGGTCTTAGAATACATAATTAATTATTAAATTTAAAAATAACATTTTGGGTCATCACATTCTCCATCTCTAAAACAAACGTTCGTCCTCGAACGGAGTTAGAAAAAGTACCTGAGTTGTTGAATAAGTGTGGATAACAGTTGCGCATATCATGATCGGTCTCCCAGGTCGTCTCCTCGACCGGATGATCCCTCTACTGAACCTTCACGGAATCAATGTTCTTTGACCTCAGCTTTTAAACCTGCCTATCTAAAATAGCCACTGGTTCCTCAACATAAGATAGATCCTTGTCCAACTGAACCGAACTGAAGTCTAACGCATGAGACGGATCGCCGTGATATTTCTGAAGCATGGAAACATGGAATGCCGGATGAACTGCAGAGAGACTAGGTGGTAGTGCAAGTTTGTAAGCCACCTCTCCAACTCTCTCTAGAATCTCAAAAGGCCCAATATACCTAGGGCTCAACTTTCCCTTCTTCCCGAACCTCGTCGTACCCTTCATAGGAGAAACCCGGAGCAATACCCGCTCACCAACCATGAATGCAACATCACGAACCTTCCGATTCGCATAACTCTTCTGTTTAGATTGGGCTGTACGAAGTCAATCCTGAATCAACTTAACCTTTTCCAAGGCATCCTGAAATAAGTCTGTACCCAATTGCCTAGCCTCGCCTGGGTCGAACCAACCCACTGGGGACCGGTACCGCCTACCATACAAGGCCTCATACAGAGCCATCTAAATGCTTGACTGGTAACTATTGTCATAAGGAAACTCTACAAGTGGTAAGAACTGATCCCAAGCACCCCCAAAATCTATCACACATGCACGAAGCATATCTTCTAGTATCTGAATAGTGCATTCGGACTACCCGTCCGTCTGAGGGTGAAATATTGTACTCAACTCTACCCGAGTACCCAACTCATGCTATACTGCCCTCCAGAACCGTGATGTAAACTGTGCACCCCAATCAGAGATGATAGATATCGGTACGCCGTGAAGTTTGACAATCTCGCGAATGTATACCTGAGCTAGCTTCTCTGAAGAGTAAGTAGTAATCACAAGAATGAAATGAACTGACTTTGTCAATTTATCCACAATCACCCAAACTGCATCGAACTTCCTCCGAGTCTGTGGGAGCCCAATAACGAAATCCATTATGATCTGTTCCCATTTCCATTCTGGAATCTCTAACTTCTGAAGCAATCAACCTAGTCGCTGATGCTCATATTTCACTTGTTGACAATTTAGACACCGAGCTACATACTCTACTATGTCTTTCTTCATCTGCCTCCACCAATAGTGTTATCTCAAGTCCTAATACATCTTTGTAGCACCCGGGTGAATGGAATACTGCAAACTGTGAGCCTCCTAGAAAATCAAGTCGCGCAAACCATCTACATTTGGCACACATAGCCTCCCTTGCATCTGTAATACATCTTCATCTCCGATAGTGACTTCCTTGGCATCGCCGTGCTAAACTCTGTCCTTAAGGACAAGCAGATAAGGGTCATCATACTGATGTTACCTGATACGGTCATAAAGAGAAGACTAAGAAACCACACAAGCCAAAACTCGACTCGGCTCGGAAACATCCAATCTGACAAACTGGGTGGCAAAGGCCTGAATATCCAAGGCTAAAGGCCTCTCTGCTACCGGTAAATATGCTAAGCTGCCCAAACTTTATGCCTTATGACTCAAGGCATTGGCCACTACATTGGCCTTCCCAAGATGATAGAGAATTGTGATATCATAATCCTTATGCAACTCCAACCACCTCTGCTACCGCAAATTAAGATCATTCTGTTTAAATAGATGCTGTAGACTTCGATGATCGATGTAGACCTCACAATAGGCACCGTACAAATAATATCGCCAAATCTTCAAGGCATGGACAATAGCTGCTAATTCAAGGTCATGGACCGGATAATTCTTTTCATGTACCTTTAACTGTCGGGACGCATAGGCAATCACCCTACCATCTTACATCAACACTACGTCAAGACCAAAACGCGATGCATTACAATACACAGTATAAGACCCTGAACCTCTAGGTAATACCAACATTAGGGTTGTAATCAAAGCTGTCTTGAGCTTTTGGAAGCTCTCCTCACATTCCTCGGTCTATCTGAATGGAGCACCCTTCTGGATCAATCTGATCTTAATAGTTGTTCATAATCAATTACATAATCGTCAATTAACTTCATGTTAACAAAAATCTCGTTTCAAACCTTCACAATACTGATAACGAGACACGAGGCATGAAGACCTCATAATTATTTACCCGAATTAATGAGTCACATTTAACATCACCTGGGCGGGAACCTACCTCGTAGGTTAAAACTCAATAATTACAACACAAATTTGGAAAGTATGTACAGAGCATTTCATATAAAAATTTTCAAATAATCCTAACAGGCATGACTCCCTATTAGTACTATAGTACAAATTAGATTTCATAAGGGGGAACTTAAACACAAGAATTTTCCTCACAAGTATCTCGTTCTTATATAACTTCCATCGCAGCTCGTAGCCCGGTTTAAACATATTAGTTTATTTTAAAATGCAAAGATCTCGTCCTCAGTTCTGAATCACAAGTAATATGCACACCGTGCTAATCAAAACTTTCCATTTGCTCTTTTTAAGTAATTTTCGTTAAATAAAATCACAACACATAATGAACCCCACACCGATAGGGCATATAATTAATTTGTAATGAATTATCCGTAAATTACATCAAAAGCTACCAAAATGAGTAACAGAAAGCCACATTTAGCCTCACAGCTCTTATTAGTGACCAACATGGAATGATAGGCGTAGTTATCTCCAAGAATCTCCCAACAGGAGTAAACACATAAGTAAATTACAGAATTACGAAGCTCACTCATAAGTGGAGCACATATGAGGACTCGTTTCGATACTGAGAACCGAATCAAGTTAAGGAAATTATTCCTTTATATTAAATCGAGGTCATACCTGTAATGACACCATCTGATGTAGCGACCTCCGCCATACCGTAAAACAAATATATCAATGACTGGGTCTCCATCTCTAGGACGCCTTCTACCCGCCTGTCCTCCACCCCTAACTAGTTGTGTGGGTGGTGTAGTAACTGCAATGGGGAACGTATCCTGAGTGCTTTAATGAAATATGTCTCTCCCAAGTTTGGGACAATTTTCTCATGATGTGCCTAGTATCACCGTATTCATAACAACCCCTTTGCGGGTTTGGCTGCTCATATTGAGTTTGTGCCAGATAACTGGAATAACCATTGTAGGAAACGCATGTCGGTGGTGCATTAAAAGAACTTACTGGAGCACCCCGAGTAATCCAATGTGCGGACTAGGCTGGCCGACTGCCCGATCCCCCGCCCTAATGATTTATACTTGCAGAGTAGAATTCACTGAATCCTCCAGAACCTCGAGACCTCTTGGTCTCCTGAGTTTTTCCTTTTTCCTCACCCCGAACACGTTCTAATATCTTGGCAATTTTTACAACTAGCAGAAATGAAGTATCCACCTATAGCTCTCGAGTATAGAATTTTACGATCATAATTGAGTCCTTTAATGCGTTCGTGGACTCGCTCTCTGGCTGTAGGACGCAAAGAAGGAGTATGACGGGCTAACTTATTGAACTTGATGGCATATTCTGACACCGTCATGATGACCTGACGCAATCGTTCAACCCTATGCGCCACGCATTACGGAGAGTCCGGGAAACAAACTCTTTCAAAAGCATTTCTGAGAACTGAGCCAAGTGGGCGGTGTTGCATTGGCTGGTCTTCCTTTTCATAGTCTTGCCACGAACATCGATGGAGAATTATCTCTCCCAAGGCAAATTTCTTCTTTTGTTAGGCTGACTCAACACTGTTGTGCTGACCCATTTCTTAACATACTCTTCGATTCTTCTTTGGGGTAACCCTTACCCCTATTTAAACACAACGATCACAAAAGTAGAGCTCCATACAGACAAATCTTGGCACAAACCACATAGTCCAGAATCTCCGCAACAACTGTACTTCCTCTGAAGCACCCCAAAATATGCAACCGTGACGTCCACGCTGAGTAGACCTTCTGCAAATTTAGAGTTGTTTCTATAAATCCTTTGGTACTGAAGTATATGATTATTAAGGAGGCGGACATACCGTAAGTCCCAACCTTATCCACTACAAAATCGCAGGCCTTAAACATGTGTAAATTTTTAGGGAACCTTTCAGTACCACATATATACATTTCAAGGCAAAACTGACATAACACATGACCCCGCAATCCATCCATTGATAGTGGACTCCCCCCACTCGGCGCGAAGTCATAGGTCACAGTCCAATGATCCACAATAATAACCTTCACAACTCGTATAAATCAACCATATGCCAACATCCGTATTACCCTACTACATGATTCACTGGGTGATCTTCAATACGTCCGCATCTTCAGTCGGACCCACACGTTGAGGCAATGTTTGAGCATCTCTGGCTCCCTCCTATTCCATTTTTGGCATCACGAACCGTCGACGCACAATTGATACCGAGTGCGCAATGTCATACACGAGTGGATACAAAGGAATATAAGATATATGTTTCAAGCTAAATCAATGTCGCACGATAAGGAATCAAAGAAGTGAATATTTCCTAACAGTTCCATAGCCTCTCGAAGATAAGTACAAACGTCTCTGTACCACTCCGCAAGACTCTACCAAAACTTCTTGTGACTCATAACACCTATGAACCTAGAGCTCTCTGATACCAACTTGTAACGACCCCAAATTCCTTCCGTAGGATGTCGTGATGGCACATAGTCTCCAAGACTAGGTAATCCTATCAATGCAGAATAATATTAAATATCTAAAATAAATAAATTACAATTCAAACAATTTCAACTCCCAAAAACTGATAGAAATAAGTCACAAGCTTCTAAGAATTTATTCTCTATGTCTCTACACATCAGAAACTAAAGAAAATAAGGAAGACAACATAGTAAGATAGAAGGAGACTCCGGAATCTGCGGATGCTGGTAGATATACCTTGAAGTCTCCTTGTATAGCTATTTACTGATGCCTGGTCTGATAAGATGTACCTGGATCTGCACAAAAAGATGTGCGAAAGCGTAGTATGAGTACACCACAGCGGTACCTAATAAATGCCAAGCCTAACCTAGGTAGAGTAGTGACGAGGTCAGACCCTACTGGAGAATAAATAATGGCATGGTATAATATTTAAACAATATTATAAGATAAAATGACAATGGAAATGAAACAAGTAGTATGTCTGATTTAATTACACCAAATAATGGCAAATAAATACCTCGTAAAAATAAAACAGAATTCTTTTTAACTTTAAGAAAATCACAACAATAATCAAAGGCAACTGCGGCCATAAATCAATATCAACAAGGGCACTCCCGAGGTACTACCTCGTAGTCCCAAATCATAAACAAATTCACAATATCTCAATTCCTTATCTCACCGTGGGAGACTTCACAATTTATTTCAAAGAAGATATTTTTTCCGAAATAGCATTTCGCGTTTTAGCCATCCTTATCACACCGCATGACTTCTAGTAGTTCTCCCTACTAGCTACGCGTATTAAGCCACCCTTATCTCACCGCATGCGTTTCAATACCCAGACCTTATACTACTGCATGCGTATCAATATCACAATATATCATAATTTGCACCTCAGATGCTCAAATAATTTAACTTCTTAAAATAATTCAACAACAATATTTTTCCACAATAAAGAGCTCACGGCTCATGTCAAAATAATTTAACTTGCTAAAATAATTCAAAAACAATATTTTTCCACAATAAAGAGCTCACGACTCATGTCCAAATAATTCAACAATAATATTTTTCCACAATAAAGAGTTCATGTCAAAATAATTCACCAATAATATTTTTCCGTAATAAAGAGCTCACGGCTCATGTCTTAATAATTCAACAATAATATTCTTCCACAATAAAGAGCTCACTGCTCCATCACAATGAGTACAAAAATGTTCAGGAGTAAATAATTTAGGAAAATAATATTTCAAAATTATTAATACGTTGCTTAAATATCAAGTTTAAAAATATCAAATACTTCATATTAATAATATTTAATTTAAAGAAAATCAACCTTCAAATAATGCACCGAATAACAGAAACCAAGTTTCAACTAAACAGCTAAAACAATTAGTAGGAAAAGGTCAAACAAATTTGAAGTATATATCTCCGATCAATGATGAAGAATATAACAAGATAAAATAGTTTAATAAATGCGCAACGATGATTTACACAATTTAAAAATATAATCTTTCACATTTAGACCGTGTACACACTCGTCACCTCGTGCACATGACTTTCAACATATTTCAATAATCACATCAATACCAATCCTAGGGGAAATTTCCCCCACACAAGGTTAGACAAGTCACTTACCTCGACTTGCTCTAATTTAACCAAGTATTATGCGTTTTTCTCGATATTTATGACTCTGATCGATTCATATCTAATCATAATTAATTTGATACAATCAACAAAAATTATAGAAATCAATTTCATAAGAAAATACAATATTTTTAATAAATTCCGAAATTAGCTCAAAATCGCCAATGGGGCCCACATCTCGGAATCCGGCGAAACTCATAAAATCCGACAACTCATTCAATTACGAGTCCAACCATACCAGTTTCACTCAAATCCGACTCCGGATCGACACCGAAATATCAAAAATTCGTTTCTATGAGATTTCTAAAATTTTCCCAAATTTCTATCTCAAAACACTAATTAAATGGTGAAAACAATGATATATTCGTGTATATTGACCAAATCCGAGTTAGAATCACTTACCCCAATGTTTTTCCTTGAAAATATATCAAAATTGCCTCTCATCAAGCTCCAATTCGTCAAAAATGGAAAATGGGACGAAGTTCCCTGTTTTTATAACTTACAGATCTATCAGGGAGCCCGATCTGCCAGGGAGTCCGATTTGTCAGGGAGCTCAATTTGTGAGGGGAGTTCGATTTTGTTAGGGAGCTCGATTAGTCATGGAGCTCGATTTTGTCAGGGAGCTCGATTTTGTCAGGGAGCCCGATTTTTCATGGAACCTAATTTTGACAGGGAGCCCGATTTTTCAGGGAGCCCGACTTTGATAGGCAGCCTGATTTTGACAGCATTTCCAGCAGAAACATTGCACCAGCTTTTGCAACAACTAAGTCCCATATTTGATCCGTTAACCATCCGAAACTCATCCGAGGCACTCGGGACCTCAACCCAATACACCAACAAGTCCTAAAACATCATACGAACTTATTTGAAACCTCAAATCAAGTCAAACAACGCTAAAATCACAAAGTACGCCCCAATTCAAGCTTAATGAAACTCAAGAATTTCCAACTTCTACATTCGATGTCGAAACCTATCAATTCAAAGCCGATTCACTTCAAATTTTGCACACAAGTCATAAATGACATAACGGAGCTGTGAAAATTTTCAGAACTGGATTCTGACTCCGATATCAAAAAGTCAACTCCCCGGTCAAANGGGGCCCACATCTCGGAATCCGGCGAAACTCATAAAATCCGACAACTCATTCAATTACGAGTCCAACCATACCAGTTTCACTCAAATCCGACTCCGGATCGACACCGAAATATCAAAAATTCGTTTCTATGAGATTTCTAAAATTTTCCCAAATTTCTATCTCAAAACACTAATTAAATGGTGAAAACAATGATATATTCGTGTATATTGACCAAATCCGAGTTAGAATCACTTACCCCAATGTTTTTCCTTGAAAATATATCAAAATTGCCTCTCATCAAGCTCCAATTCGTCAAAAATGGAAAATGGGACGAAGTTCCCTGTTTTTATAACTTACAGATCTATCAGGGAGCCCGATCTGCCAGGGAGTCCGATTTGTCAGGGAGCTCAATTTGTGAGGGGAGTTCGATTTTGTTAGGGAGCTCGATTAGTCATGGAGCTCGATTTTGTCAGGGAGCTCGATTTTGTCAGGGAGCCCGATTTTTCATGGAACCTAATTTTGACAGGGAGCCCGATTTTTCAGGGAGCCCGACTTTGATAGGCAGCCTGATTTTGACAGCATTTCCAGCAGAAACATTGCACCAGCTTTTGCAACAACTAAGTCCCATATTTGATCCGTTAACCATCCGAAACTCATCCGAGGCACTCGGGACCTCAACCCAATACACCAACAAGTCCTAAAACATCATACGAACTTATTTGAAACCTCAAATCAAGTCAAACAACGCTAAAATCACAAAGTACGCCCCAATTCAAGCTTAATGAAACTCAAGAATTTCCAACTTCTACATTCGATGTCGAAACCTATCAATTCAAAGCCGATTCACTTCAAATTTTGCACACAAGTCATAAATGACATAACGGAGCTGTGAAAATTTTCAGAACTGGATTCTGACTCCGATATCAAAAAGTCAACTCCCCTGTCAAACTTCAAAACTTAAATTCCTATTTTAGCCATTTCAAGCCTAATTTCACTACGGACTTCCAAATAGAATTTTGATCATGCTCCTAAGTCCAAAATCACCATACGGAGCTGTTGGAATCATTAAAATTCTATTCCGGGGTCGTTTGCACATACTTCGACGTCCGATCACTATTTGAACCTAAACTTCTAATGTTTCATCCAAATTCTATAACTCGGGCTAGGGATCTCGGAATTAAATTCCGGGAATATGTCCAAGTCCCAAATCACGATACAGATCTACAGGAACTATCCAAACACTGATCCGAGTCCGTTTGCTCAAAACGTTGACCAAAGTCAACTTAATTGAGTTTTAAAACTCTAATTCACATTTTAATCCATTTTTCACATAAAAACTTTCCGGAAAATTTTACGGACTGTGCACGCAAGTCGATGAATGATAAATAGTATATTTCGAGGTCTTAGAACACATAATTAATTATTAAATTTAAAGATGACATTTTGGGTCATCACAGTATGCTCCCACAACCGTCCCCACATGTAGCAAAGAGCGCACATCCACACCACCAATCGTTAAAATTCCTTAAATCAAATTTAGAATCCGCAATTCAATACACAAGGCCTCTTACATAGAACGACGTTCTTGGGTGACACTAAAGAAAATTCCAGCTTACCCTGAACACTTGAAGTCTCCCTTGCTTATCCGAGCCTGTGACAGTTTTGACAACACCAGATCGCGACCTTAACCCTCAACTCAATTCCCCATGTCATTCATTGAACTAAAAATGCCGTTATGCAAAAATACCAGAAGTCATCATAATTCCTGAACTACTAGTAGAATGAACAGTTAATTGGCTAGAAATCTTTCACTTAGCTCATTTTCGAAGAACCGATGCAACACGCAACTGAATTCTCAAACCCCAGGAAATACAAACCTCAAGTCATGATCTAAGTCGCCATATCTCTGTCAGGATCCATTTACACAACAAATCCATTTGAATCAAATACCTCCCAATTCAATCAAGTGGTGGTGGCGCTCAAGCCCAAGTGTACAACCACAAACTACATGTGAAACTGCATGCTGAAGAACCTGATCGCTGCCACAATCGTATGGATTCAACCATTACTAACTGTCCCAGCTTCTTCCAATTTACTCTTAACTTGCCTTAGAAATAATAATAGCTCAATTCAAAGACATAATGACCTCAATTAGCACTCATCCCGAGTGACCCGAATCACGAGACCACATCGTCTCAGTACCCATGAACCACCTCTTACCCTCCTTACATGCACAATAGAATCTCCAACTAGTACACCCGTTCTGAAATATCTTCTACAAATCTGAAGTAGTTTCTCCCATTTATCCAATATCTCCACGTATATCCGATGATATCATAGGAATTTCCCTAAGTCCCTTTCATAATCCACTACAAAACTTGATCCTTAACCACACAACGAACCCGAAATCCTTAGGCACTGCACTTTAAATTCTGGAACCCACTAGGACCATTGTTGAGAGTCACCCACTTTGACTTTGTCCCGAATATAATCAACTCTAAGGCTCTACTATCACATGAACACCCTCTCAAAGAAGAAACCGGCTGAATTCCTTTTCCTTGTACATCACACCCACATGAAGCATAAACTCCGAGTCTTACCAAAACCTGAACACGAATCGATAAGGCGAAATATAGCACACATTCCTCAAATCATTTGCTCGAATTACCACTAATGTTTTCTATCCTTAGTCGTAATAACCCACCAATACACTGATAACCAGAAACCTCACAAGTAGACAACCATGCAATCCAATCGTAGATAGTATGGTTTCCCCCATTTAGCTTGAAGCTGCAATTACATAACCTTGGGACCCACCAAGATTCCTTCTTCCCCATTGACATCACTGAGAGTTCGACAATACATTCCAAATTTGAAGTCATATTGCATCCAAATAAATTCCGTGGACCTAGTCATTGTCCGTCATGATTCCCAAATTGCTCTAAACTTTCCTCAAGGCGTGTGGCTATCCTACCACAGAACCCATATGCTACTCTGCCACTCTCCCACTTTGGTTAAACCCTCTCGTTTAAGAAAATACTTGACTTCTGCTTTTCATACTCGAACTGCTAGTAATTCAGCCACCGCGAGACACCATCCTCCATGCCCTTCCTCATACTACGTTGCCCGAATATTGCCCCAAATCGCATCCATACCAATAGAACCTGAACAAATAAATTGCCACCAACTCTAATCCTCCTAGAAGATCATCCTTCTCGAGCCATCAAAATTAGAAATACCAATTCAATTCCAAAATTTCTACACTCTGCTATCTATAACAACCGCTTCTCAGGAACCATTTCACAATACCATGCCCTGAAGGCAAATTGAAGAAGACCATAACACCGGCAAACCTTAACACGTTCAACAAGTACGATGGCACCACATCACAATTGAGAACTCTACCACGCTCGAAAATATCAAGTATTGTTACTCCATCAACCCAAACATGAACATTCAAAGTACGATTGCCTTTTCTTTGATGGAATTAAACGTTGAACCTCTACATCATGTGCTAAGAAATCCTCCTTTCAAATCATTCATTGCGTCAGCACATAAACGAGCACCCCACCATTACATCAATACCATGAGATAATAACTCACGAACATCATAGCAACCTGTTCATAGCCTCAAAACCATCTGAAATATAGCTACTGAGTTGAAATGATAGAACATCCTTCTTTAAGAAAACGATAATAACTTGCTCAAATGCGCCGAGAGAAATATCCTGCCCCATGTCCGTAGTACCACTACAACTCCTCGGTGCCCAATTGACACAGGCACTCAACATCATATAAGAATGAGTATGAAGGAAATAAAGGCATATGCCTCAAAGGAAACAAATCGCACGATTAGAAATCAAGAAGGGAAGTGCTCCTAACAACCATGTAGCCTCTCGAAGATAAGTACATGCGTCTCAGTATCGATCCTCAAGACTCTACTAGACTTGCTCATGTATCGTAAGACCTAAGTGAACCTAACGCTCTGATACCAAGCTGTCACGACCCAAAACCCACTAAAGGTCGTGATGGCGCCTAACACCGCCGTCAGGCAAGCCAACAGTGAATGATTAACTTAGTTACTCATTTTAGTATTTTTGAAATCAAAATTTCATCAATTAAATGGTAAGAAATAGAATTTATAGGGTGAATGATAATATTTTTCACGGCTACAATAATGCATAACCTATAAGCACCCCCAAAACCTGGTGTCACAAGTGCATGAGCATCAACTAGGAAATATAACAAGATACAACATCTGTCTGGAATACAAATTAGACAGACGAACATAAATAACTATGATGGAGACTCTACAGGCTGCGGATCGTGACATGAAATGCAGCTCACCAGGAATTTATGTACCTCCACAAAAATGTGCAGCAAGTGTAGCATAAATACGTAAATCAATGCTTATCCGGTAAGTATCTAGCCTAACCTTAGAGAAGTAGTGACGAGTTGTCGACATCGACACTTACTAATGGTCCAATACGACAGATATGTTATGAAATAACAGATATAGGAGAGTAAAGAAATGAATTGAACAAGTATGAATACGTGGTACAATCCTCCTCCCTATATAAACTCAAGCTCTCAATTAGCAATTTTCTCCTCAACCAGAGCATATATATATATATATATATATATATATATATAATAGATCTCACCAGATATGTCATCATAATTCAAATCACGAAGGCTCATAGATACTCTGACTTCTTGTCAAATATTACGCACGATTCCATGAGAGTATTTTATAGAAATGCCGAGGCGTACGACCCGATCCCATCATACTCTGTGCACTGCCGAGGTCGATCGGCACGAAGCATAGATGCGTCTATTAAACTACCGAGGCGAAAGAGCAGTTCCCATGAGAGTGTGGTACGTAATCCTGCCGAGGCGAACGGCCCGATCCCATTAGAATAAGAAGATTAACCTGGTCCTTGACCCCACTCACGAATAAACGTGTCAGTTATAATTTTAAGAAAAACACCTTTTGATCAAAATGCATAGCGCGGGAGAAATCCGTAAGAGGAACAAAAGTATTCCGCGACAAATCATGAAACTCGTCAAATCTCTACAATAGCAAGTCTATCACTCTGCACATGTCTAGTCTCAAGTCATAATGTACAAATAAAGGAATTTAATATACAAGGGACTGCTGAAATAGTACAGCTATAGCATGGTGTGAGCCTAAGTCTACCCGAACAATTATAACAGGAATATAGCTACGTACGGACTCGCGTCACCTCATGCGTACGTAGCACCCCACAACTAGTAGCACATACCAATTACATCACCTAGGGGTGGTTTCCCCCTCAAGGAGTTAGACATGAGACTTACCTCACTCCGAAGTTTCAAAACCGGCTCCAACACCGCTCTAACACCTCAAACCGGTGACCGGCGATCCATAACTAGTCAAATAAAATGCAACCCAATCAATGTATACTCTAATACTCATAATCAATTAATTTATAACAATTTTCATCTCCGTTCGAAAATCGCTAAAGTCACCTTCGGGCCCACATGCCCGTATTCTGAAAATGTTCGAAGATAATCATTACCCATAATGCTACGAACTTAAATATATGATTTATTCCCAATCACATGTCCAAATTCGTGGTCAAAATCAAAGAATACAAATTTCTAGGCTTTTATTCAAAATTCCAATTTCTACTAATTTCCATATTTAGATCCATATATATACCATGTATTTAACTTGAAATTGGTGGGAATCACTTACCTTGTGATTAATGCTGAAAATAGTGCTCCAAAATCGCTCTAAGGTCGGCTCCCATAGAGGAAATGAAATGAAAATGGCCAAATCCCCATTTTAAAACTTTACTGCAGAGGTCCGTCCTTTTTTGCGGTCGCGGAAAGACCATCGCGATCGCGAAAGCCAAAATACACTGCCTCCGAATTTTCCTCTTCGCGTTCGCGAAGGCTTAATGGCCCCCAAGTCCCAGCTCTCATTTTCTCCTACGCGTTCACGACCCTCCTGCCGCGTTCACGTAGGTTTCTCCAACTTTCCCTCCGCGTTCGCGGCCACAGAGTCGCGTTCGCGATGCACAAAATACCAGCAACCCAAATCCTTCTTCGCGAACGCGTGAATCCATTCGCATTCGCGAAGAAGAAAACCATACACCAGCACTAGAAATTGCAAAGCAACCCAACTTGGTCTGAAACCACACCGAAACACACCCTAGGCTCTCGGGACCCTGTCCAATCATGCCAACCTATCCCAATACATGAAACGAACTCGTGTGAGGCCTCAAATCATATCAAACAACATCGAAATCATGAATCGCACCCCTATTCGATCTTAATAAACTTTTTAACTTCAAACTTCTACATTCGATGTCGAAACCTAGCAAATCAGGCCTAATTGGTCTCAAATTTTGCACACAAGTCACATTTGACATTACGGACCTACTCCAACTTTCGGAATCGGATCCCGATATCAAATGTACACTCCCGGTCAAACTTCCCCAAAACCTTTAAACTTCCAACTTTTGTCAAATGAACCTGAAATGACCTACGGACCTCCAAATCCACATTCAGGCGTGCTCCTAACACCAGAATCACCATACAGAGCTATTCTCAGACTCTGAATCCCAAATGGGCATTGATAACATAAAAATCCCCTCCAACCCAAACTCAAGAAATTATTAGATCTTCAAAATGCCAACCTTCCGTAATAGGCGCCGAAATACTTTCGGGCTACCCGATACTCTACCCGAACATACGCCCAAGTCCGAAATCATCATACAAACCTATTGGAACCATCAAATCCCAGTCCCGAGGCCGTTGGCTCAAAAGTCACACCTTAATCAAATCTTCCAACTTAAAGCTCCCGAATTTAGAATTTGCTTTTCAAATCAACTCCGAACTTCCCGAAATTCAATTTTCACCTCACGTACAAGTCATAATACCTTAAGTGTAGCTACTTAATCAATCATCCGAGAGTAATACATTACGAGTAAGCTAGCTACATCACAAACTTAGTACAAACCATAAGTTGATATAGTTATACAGACACCTCTAAGAATTCAACAGGGAGTAATTAATATATAGAGGAATATAGTTCAAAAGGGTTTTGGGGACGTGAGATAGTTTTAGGGGGGAGGGGGGTTAGGCCGAGTTATATAGCCATGTATAATGCCACATGGCACGTTTTTAGTTAATTAGGAGCATGTATCAGACGCACCTCTAAGAATTTAATCGAAGGTTTATAATATGAAGGGGAATAGAGTTCAGGGGGCTTTGGGGATACCCTATAATTTAAGTAGGTAACTCACAAAAAGCTGATAGTTAAAAGAAATTTTAGGGTATTAACTCATAATAAATTGATAAGAATATTTATCATTAACTTCATATAAAATTGATGTTAAAAAAATCTTTTATCCATGTTGGATCTATTAGCCAAATAGAAAGGGGACATTTGCACAAAAGGGATACTTTCATGCCACTACTTAAATATTGTCTCCAGTTTAGATATTTATACGGGGCTGACCATGTTAAGTTTAATGAAAAATTCTGGATTAAATACTCCTAAGCAAATATTGATGACCACCAAACATATTCTCAACACCCTCTTACTCAGCAAGCGAATACATCATATGTAGTTTTAATAGATAATATTGCTAGTTCCACTGGTTACCTCTTTCTCTTTTCTTATTTACTTTTAAAAATAAGAGTGAAGTTGTGGACAAAACTTTATCCAACATAAAACTAAACAGTCTATGCACATGACGTTTTGCTAATTTCATTACTATATATCATCCTTACATTATTAGATTTTTTTCTTTCTCAACAAAAATCTAATAATGTACGAGTGATATATAGCAATGAAATTAAAAAAAAAATTCATGGGCGGGGGAGGAAAGAAAGGAGACAAGCCGGTAAGTTGGCTGCCATGTCAAGATTACCGACCAACGTCGGTCGGTATTATTAAATTTTAATTGTTTATAAATAAATATATATATATTCTAATACCGACCAACGTTGATTGGCATATAAAATATTATAGATTAATTTATTGTTCATCGGTAAACAAAATTATGAAATTTAGAACACCGACCAGCGTTGGTCGGTAAAATTAAATTATTAAAATAACATTCCGACCAGCGTTGGTCGGTTTTTCGGACGGTTTTAAGCAGATTTTTAGTAGTGATACTGTCATCTGCTTATAAATTTTTTATATCAAACTTTTATTGAAAACAAT
>AWOL01S0067858.1:0-41025 GCA_000715115.1 Nicotiana otophora
TTTGTTCAATTGGCGATAATCAATACACATTCGCATTGTTCCATCCTTCTTTTTCACAAATAAAACGGGTGCACCCTAAGGCGATACACTCGGTCTGACGAACCCTTTGGCTAGTAACTCTTCAAGTTGTTCTTTTAATTCTTTCGGAGCCATGCGATAAGGTGGGATAGATATAGGCTGGGTATCTGGAGCGAAGTCAATACGAAAATCAATATCCCGATCAGGTGGCATACCTGGAAGTTCTGAAAGAAATACATCGGAGAACTCCCAAACTACTGACACTGAATCAATAGTCGGAGTCTCTACAGTAGTATCCCGAACATAGGATAAATAAGCCAAACAACCCTTCTCAACCATGTGTTAAGCCTTTATAAAAGAAATAACCCGATTAAAGGAACTAACCGACGAACCCTTCCACTCCAGCCTAGGCAAAGATGGAATAGCCAAGGTAACAGTTTTGGCATGACAATATAGAATAGCAAGATATGGAGATAACCAGTCCATACCTAGAATAATTTCAAAATCGATCATCTCGAGCAATAAGAGATCTACTCTAGTTTCATAACCACATAATATAATAATACATGACCGGTAGATCCGGTTCACAATAACGGAATTGCCTACAGGAGTGGGCACATAAATAGGAGTACTCAAGGACTCACAAGAAATACCCAGAAATAGAGCAAATAGAGACGACACATATGAATACGTGGATCCTGGATCAAATAATACGGAGGCATCTTTGCCGCAAAAAGAAATAATACCTATAATCACAGCATCTGAGGCCTCTGTATCTGGTCTAGCCAGAAAAGCATAGAACTAAGCTGGAGCGCCAACTGGCTGGCCTCCGCCTGGCTGACCTCCACCTCTAGGACGACCCCTACCCACCTGTCCTCCACCTCTTGGTGGTCAGACTACTGGTGGAGCAACTGGTCCGGTAAGCATAGGTTGCTGACCCTGTTGTAGTGGTCTACCCCGAAGCCTGGGGCAAAACCTCCGCATGTGACTGGGATCCCCACACTCGTAATAACTTTTCGGTGCGATGGGTTGATGACTAAGTGTCTGGCCCTGGGGAACTGAATACCCACTAAGAGGACCCTGAATAGCTGGTGGGCGGTAGGAACTCTCGGCTATAACATTGAGATAAGGTCGCACTGGAGCACCTCGAGGAGGTGGTGGTGCTGGAAATGGGGATCTACTGGACTGCCCCTTCACGAACTGACCTATGCCCCCAAAAGGAGCACCTTTGAACTCTCCAGAGTACCTGAACCGCTTATCTCTCATTATCTGCTCTCGGCTCCGCTGACGCACACTCTCAATCCTCCGGGCTATCTACACAAATCGCTCATAATAAGTACCCATCTCAACTTCTCGAGTCATAGTGGCCTGAATACCAGTATGTAAACCGCCTACAAACCTCTGCACTCTCTCCGCCTCAGTAGGGAGTATCATAAGTGCATAGCGAGATAATTCAGAAAATCTCGCCTCGTAATCAGTCACTGACATCTGACCCTGCTGGAGCTGCTCAAACTAAAACCGCAACCCTTCCCTCTGGGAGGATGGAATATACTTGTCCAGGAAGATACGGGTGAACCTGTCCCAAGTCATGGGAGGAGAATCTGCTGGTCTGTCAAGAGCATAAGACTGCCACCATCTACGGGCTCTGCCCTCTAGCTGAAAAGTAGCAAAGTCTACCCCATGAGACTCCAATATCCTCATGTTGTACAGTCAATCCTTACACCGATCAATGAAATCCTGGGGATCCTCAAGTCGCTCACCCCCAAAGACAGGAGGATATAGTCTAGTCCATCTGTCCAATAGTTTTTGAGGATCAGCGACTACAGCTGGCCTGGGCTCAAGTGTAGCTGCTGCCACTGGCTGGGCTCCACCCACAGGTATTGCACCCTGGGTCTGATATACAGCAGTTGCCTATCCATGAGCCTGCGCGGTAGGGGTCTATACTCCCCTGCCCGCCTGAGATGTGGCTGGGTCTGCCGGAAATAAACCGGCCTGAGTCATATTTTCCATGAACCGTAGCATACGACCCATGACATCCTGAAATCCCGGTGCAGATATAAAATCCACCGGAGCTGGCTCTGCTACAGGCACCTCACCCTATTCCTCAATAATGGGATTCTCTGCTGGACCCACTGGCGGCATAACTGGAATAGTCCTGGGACGTCCTCGCACTCTACCACGAGATGGAGCCCTCCCTCGGCCTCTAGCAACTGGGGGAGTAGCTCTTCCCTGGTCTGGAACTTCATTCGAGCGCGTTCTCACCATCTTTGAGAGAATAAGAGAAGTATATTTAGTACTACATTAATTGCACGATGGAATATGAAGAAAGGTAATTTCCTAACACTCTATAGCCTCTTATAGATAAGTACAGACGGCTCCGTACCGATCTGCAAGACTCTATTAGGCCTGCTCATAACTTGTGAGACCTAAGTGAACCTAGTGCTCTGATACCATGTTATCACAACCCAATTTCACCTATAAGTCGTGATGGCTCCCAACACTACAGCTAGGCAAGCCAACCAATAAATTAAGCATACATTGATAAAATTTAAATCCAAGAAAATATAGTAAAACCCAAACTCTACCAATGTGTGTGCCAAGACCTGGTGTCACAAGTGTATGAGCATCTAGTAGATTATACAAAACCTCAAATACTATCCGAAATAAAAATAGATGGAATTAAAATACAAAGAGAGACACTAATAGCTGCAGAACGGATCAGAGAAACAGCTCACCACTATGTCCCTGGATAACGTGGGTGTAAGACGATAGGTCCCCCACTAGTACTTGCCTCAGTTCTTGCACAAAAAGTGCAGCAAGTGTAGTATGAGTACGTAAACAACGTGTACCCAGTAAGTATCAAGCCTAATATCGAAGTGGTAGAGACGAGATGGCCGACTTTGACACTCACTATGGGGCAATAATAATAATTTAAATACAACTAGGATATTTAAATCAACATGATTTATAGAATTTACAATAATTTATTTAATGAACGGAAATAATCAAAATTCTTCAAATGCAACAATTCTCAATATATTAATTAAATTCCTTAAATTCAAATAATTTCTAATTTATCAATTAATCTCATTTACAGGAATAACAATTAATTCCTTAACAAGCAGGAATAATAATTCATTAAATTNTGACACTCACTATGGGGCAATAATAATAATTTAAATACAACTAGGATATTTAAATCAACATGATTTATAGAATTTACAATAATTTATTTAATGAACGGAAATAATCAAAATTCTTCAAATGCAACAATTCTCAATATATTAATTAAATTCCTTAAATTCGAATAATTTCCAATTTATCAATTAAATATAATTGTCAGGAATAACAATTGATTATTTAACAAGCAAGAGTAATAATTCATTAAATTTCAAGGATGTTTCAATTTATCAATTAGCTTCGCAAGCTGAAATAAGCTATTAAAGTATTGTGTAATTATTATTATTATTATTAAGCATGATTTCTGCCGAGGACATACGACCCGATCCAGATTGTCGTGTACACTGTCGAGGGACGTGCGGCGCGATCCATAGATGCATCTATCCTGTCGAGGCGTTCGGATCGCTCCACAAGAAAAAAAGACATTTTCTTATGTACCTCCGGAAGGAGAGTATATTTATTATGAGATAAATTCGGAAGGAAGAATAATTTCTTTTAACAATTAATTAATTTAAACAGAAAATCAAACATATAAATTTTTTCATCCTTTAATATTTTGATATAACAATTCACAATATATATAAATATATCAAATAATATTAATTAAATAAGGAATACAATTTACATAAGTAATTCATGCTTTATGTCCTAAACTACCCGGACTTTAGCATTAATAGTAGCTATGCACGGACTCTCGTCACCTCGTGCGTACGTATCCCCCGCAATTATCAATAATTATTCAATTTAATCCTTATGTGGTAACTTTTCCCTCACAAGATTAGACAAGAGACTTACCTCGTCTCAAAGTCCACTTTCTGATTATCGCGTCGCGTAAAATTCTCGATTAAATGCCGAAAAATCCGAAACTATCCAAAAGTAATATAAAATAATTAATATATGTTCAATAATTTAAAATTCATCTATTAATTAAATTACTCTATCCAAAATGGTAAAATTCCTAAAATTTATCCCGGGCTCACGTGCCCGGATTTCAAAAATTGTCTGATGAAAACGTTACCCATATTCTCAAGGAATCAAATATATAATTTCTATCCAATTCCATAACCATTTTCGTGGTTAAAATCTCATTTTTATAAAAATCTAGGTTTTTCATCTAAACCTTTGATTTCTAAGATTTACTAGTTATAATCTATGTATTTAACTCAAGGGGTGTAGAATTAACTTACCTTCAAGTTGTTAGTTGAACTTCCTTCTCAAAAGCTCTGAAATCACCCGAAAATGGAGGAAAAATAGGCTCCAAATGTCTGAGCCCCGATTTTAAACCATTCTGCCAAGGTGGTTTCGCACCTGCAGAAGGGGTACCGCACCTGCGGCCTTTGCACCTGCGGAAATTCCTCGCATGTGCGAGTTCCACTCGCCTAGGCCACGGTCGCATCTGCGCAACAATTCTCGCACCTGCGCGTTCACAAGTGCGCCCAAATGTTCCGCACCTGTGATGGCGGGCCTTCATTCCCCCTTCCGCTTCTGCGATTGAAGCTCGCATCTGCGAGGGTCGCATCCGCGGCTGTCCAAGCGCAGGTGCGAACGTACCAGAAGCAGAAAACTTCAGCAGTTTTCTCCTAATTCCGAAAATTGGTCTAAGCCTCGTTCGGTTAACACTCGGGACCCCGGGGGTCCCGCCCGAACATACCAACAGGATTGAAATCATAAAACGGACTCGCTCGAACTCTCGGAACATGTACAACAACATCAAATCTAAGAATCACACCCCAAACCAAATTGAATCAAACTTAAGAACTTTAAGTTCTTCAATTTACTTCCAATACGCCGAAACATATTTAAACTACTCGGGATGACACGAAATTTTACGTGCAAGTCTTAAATCATTATACGGAACTATTCCCAAACTCGGAATTCCAAACGAACTTCAATTTCTCAAAAACCTACTCCAAACCAAATTTAAAGAACTTTAAACCTTCAAATAGTTTATTTTCACTATTAAGCTCCAAAACGCTCCCGGGTCATCCAAAGCCCAATTCGAACATACGCCCAAGTCCGAAATCATCATACGAACCTATTGGAACCGTCAAATCCCGATTCCGAGGTCGTTTTCTCAAAATGTTGACCGAAGTCAAACTTAACCTTTTAAGGCTAACTTAAGGAACCAAGTGTTCAGAATTCAACCCACACACTTTCAAATCCCTAACCAACCATCCCCGCAAGTTATAAATTAATAAAAGCATGCTCGAGGAGATTTATTTTAGGGAACGGGTTTTTAAAAGTTAAAATGATTGGTTGGGTCATTACAGTTTTTATATAATTGAGTATTTGAATTTCTCTACTTGTTCAACTACGTGTTTATTGATGTTGATTGAATGGTGTGCCTATTTAGTGTGTATATTTCTCGAGAAAGAGTACACATTTAGGTAGTTGTTAAACTACATCACTCCTAACATATGTGAGAGATGAATACGGAGGGTTTAAAGGCGGGATTAGAGATAACGAAACCTTGGTGCGATCCTAGCGAGCAGTGAGTTAGTGTCAGCTAGCATAGTTCGAGAGAATATGCGCATTAAATTGTGGTAGTTGTTCGAGAGAGAATTACGATACCCGAAATACTCACGATCGGTAGAGAATACTTAGGTAAAATTATAGAAGACATAGCAGGAAGGATTCCGACAATTAGGGAAATCATAACTCTAGACCTCCTTAATCTATTCTCCGACCCTGATTATCTTTAGTTGTTAATCTACTAGTTTAATTTATTAGTTAATTAGATATAAGAATCTTAATATTTATAACTTAGGAATTGTTCAAGCTTGTCTTCTTAGTGATAGTCAGCAGTTGTAGCTAAACCTTAGTTCTCTGTGGGATTCGACTTCGGACTTTTAGACCGGGATTATATTTGCAGTGAGTACTTATCCTTTTTAGGACTAGTGTTGGGCATGATCAAATTTTGGCACCGTTGCTGGAGAACTAACAGTTTAGTTTTAGGTGTACATATTGCTAGGTTTCAAGTTTAAACTTTATTTTGTTTTTTTTTTTTTTTTATTTTATTCTACTTGTTGATTTGAGAAACCTGACATCTTGGAAGTATGGGAGTTTAGGTGTTGATAATTTTACTATTGATCCTCATATATATTGTAAAGGAAATCATCCATGGCAAAATTATCAAAATATTTCCTAGAGTGAGTTATGTGCAGCAACTCAATCTTATGTGTGGAATATATATGATGTTTGTGGTGGCCAAGATGGTCACTTTTATGATTGTGCTTGTATGTCTTATACTTCCCCAACCCCTCATTATGATGGTTCTACATTTTCATGTGAAGTTAATAGGAACAAAAAACCTGGGGAAGCTAACCTCAAGGAGATCAAATATAAGTTGAAGTGCCTTGTGGAACAATATGATGAGAAACCACTATAGATACAAAGGCAAGAGGCAACTATTCACAACTTGGAGGCTCAAGCGAGCATGAATTGGCTGCAGAAATTGCCATTATAATGGAGGAGTTGAGAGTAGAATATGACCAAATCAACCAACTAGAATTTGATAATGTCGATGTTGAAGAAGTGGTACTGGAATCAACTGAGGACCTTACAGATACAATTTTAATTAATTCTAGTTTGTGGCAAGAAGAGGAGGTCGATAACAAGTTGAATTTTCAGTTTGAGTGCATTGGTCCTCACTCCAATCTTTTTTTGACATTGTGTTCGGAAGGAGGTATGGAAATTGATCTGTATGAGCCAATGCAAGAGTCAACGGAAGAGGTGGATGAGCCCTATATTCTGAAATTTTCAAGGTCGTCTAGGCAAGATGACACTCCTCGGTTGAAAGCCAAAAAATGCATAAAGAATCACTTAATTTTTAGGTCACAACAATTTGTATCGCCCCAAGAGCATGATCATAGAGCAGAATCAAAACTTGGGGTCCAATTCATAAGTTCGAAGTGGAGGCAAAAAGTGATTCGCGTCGTGCCACGACGTTAAATCAAGCGCTTGTTGGGAGGCAACTCAGCTTTACTTCTTTTTTTATTTATTTTTTTATTCTTTATTTTTTATTATTATATTATTCTTGTAGTGTTGTTTTTGATTTCTATAGGAGCATGGGAAGCAAGGCCATTGGAAGAAAGCAAAAGCAAGTGAGATGGTTAGAACTAAGTGTGGGGTGCCCGCACAAAGAACCAAGTATGAGAGAAGTCTGAGTACCCATGAGCTGCTAATGCTTCGGCCTTTGGCCTACCAGTGAGTTTCTTTTACCCTCTTGTATTTATGGGTGTGCATTGGGGACAATGCACAATTTTAAGTGTGGGGTGAGGAGATTGTCTGGGTGACTTTCTATATTATTTTAGTTGTGTTAGTTTAATTGAATAATTTGTTTTTTAGAAAAATAGAAAAAAATGACTTTTCTCGACGATGAATCTATTAGACAGTTTTCTTGAGGGTTTAAAGTCTAACCAAAAACACAAAAAAAATTAAAAAATAGAAAACATCAAAAATATTTCTGTTATTTTTGTAGGTAGTAATAATCCCTCATAGTTTTTCTTTGTACCTCGGTTCTTTTTCATGGTATGTAGTTTGAATCGGGCCATAGTTTTATTTATTTTTAGAGTAGATTAGGATTTAGAAAATAAAAAGAAGGAAGATGATATTTCTAGGCGCCTTTTGACTTGTTTGATAATAGCATATTTAGGCTCTAGCATGTGTAGCAGTAGTACCTTTCCTATGGTTTGAAAATGCTTATGATGCCTTGTTGAGTAGATAACATGTTATTGACGCCTATATCTCATTTTCTAGGCTTGTGTAACTTTGCTTGATGCTTAATATTTTGTGGCTCCGTGAATACTTGCAATTATTTGAGAATCGGAATAGAACCGTCCTTAGTGAGTCATGTGCCATGTGTGGTGAGAAATTATATAGTTCGTGTTATTGCATTAGAGTCGAGAACTTGCCCGGCATGTGAGTTGAAGCGAAATTTTAGGTTTTGCTCGGTTTGAAAAATTATTTTTGCCTTTATTTGATTTGTTTGAGCTTAATGCTTACCACAAATAAAAATTATTCCTAGTCAACCCTTTTGAGCCTATAAACTTTTATTTGGCAACCACATTACAAGTCTATACCCCTTTGTTCTTAATTGTCATTGTTTTGATCGTTTTACCTCTTAAAGCACTTTAATTATAAAATGAGAGCTAGAAAAAGTAAGGATGAAACTTGGGTGGCTTTTGAGTGGAACCAATGAAAGAAAGAAATGTGCACTTGTATTGTAAGGAATACACCACTCGCAGGAATCGTAGAAAAGAAAAAAAAAGTATTGTTGAAAAGAAAAACAATATATAGCAAAAGCAAATAAGCATATCTTGTCCTTGATAGTGGGTATGAATTAAAGTAGTTCTTAAAGAAAGAGAAAATATTTTTGGGGGTGATATTGTTTGTGAAATTGAAATTGTGTTGAAGAAAAATACGTTTAAAGTTAAGTTTGTGATGTGTTAAAGTGCTTAGGAGGGTTAGTCACTATTCCTAAATTTATTCTACTTGTCCCTTAACCCACATTACAACTATGAAAAAGTCCTAATTAATTTTAGATTGAGCAAGCCTACATTAGTAAAGATTTACATAATGGGCAAGCCTATGGTACTTTGTACATGCATGTGACTTCTTTGTGAGAGTGATGAATTTCTTTGATATATGTGAGTCCTAAAATTATATTTGAGCATTTGATTCGAATGTGTGAATTCCACTTACTCTTTTGTTTTTGTTGTGAGGGCACATGATTTCGCAAAGGATAGTTGATGTTATTAGATGTCTCTATGATGCTAAGTGCTCAAGCCATGAATGCATTGTGATATTGAGTCGGTTTGTGAGGCTAAGATTATTTTAAGCATGTTGTCTTGTTGTTGAATAAATTTTTGAAGTATGACATGGAGTAAAGGGAAGTGTGTGTTGAAGGCATATACTAAAGTTTAATTGTTTCTATCAACCATAGTCATAGGTATGGTGTGCTTCGGATGTGCTAAGCAAAAATAAGGTGCTTTAGGAATTGGTGGTAGACTCTAGGACGAACAACGTTTAAGTGTGGGGTGGTGATGTTAGGCCAAAATGCTATACTTTTAGTACATTACTCGCCTTACATGTTGTTAGTTTAGTGATTAATTATGCGATGTTTGAGCTAAATTATATTATTTTATGTATAGGAGCATCGGAAGACAAAGACGAGTGAAGGTTGCACAAAAAGAGGATGAAAATGCAAGAAAAGAGTACAAAAATACAAAGTACCCAAACCGTGCTACAGACCAGGCTTCGCGAGGTCTATAGCCAGCTTGACCGCGCTACAGACCAGGCTTCGCGAGGTCTATAGCCAGCTTGACCGCGCTACAGACCAGGCTTCGCGAGGTCTATAGCCAGGTTGACCGCGCAATAAGCCTGGCTTCGCGAGGTCTATAGCCCGGTAATTAAAAGTCACGGGTTAAAAGTCTCCAACCCGGATTTGGACTCAAGGACTTCAACCCTAACCTATAAATACTCCCTAAACATGTCTAAGAGAGGGGGAAGACGTTTTTAGAGCAAATTCGACCTAAAGAAAATGTTTTTGGAAAGAGGATTCAACTTAAGGAGGCAAGAACACGCTAGGAGCAAGGCGAAGAATTCTTCTACGAGTTTTTCATTTCCTTCATCCTATTTTCATTATTGGTTATAAATTCTAGTATTGTACTTTTGCATACTATTATGAATAGCTAATTTTTTATCTAGGGTTTTGATGTAACCTTTTGTAGGACGAATTCTTATTACGTTTTTATATAATTGAGTATTTGAATTTCTCTACTTGTTCAACTACGTGTTTATTGTTATTGATTGAATGGCCATCAATTGACCGTGCCTATTTAGTGTGTATATTTCTCGAGAGAGAGTACACATTTAGGTAGTCATTGAACAACATCACTCCTAACGTATGTGAGAGATCAATACGGAGGGTTTAAAGGCGGGATTAAAGATAACGAAATATTGGTGCGATCGTAGTGAGCGGTGAGTTAGCGCCAGCTAGCGTTGTTCGAGAGAATATGTCTAGTAAATTATAGTAGTTACTTGAGAGAGAATTACCACACCCGAAGTACTCACGATCTGTAGAGAATACTTAGGCGAAATTATAGAAGACGTAGCGGAAAGGATTCCGACAATTGGGGAAATCATAACTCTAGACCTCCTTAATTTATTCTCCAATCCTGATTATCTTTAGTTGTTAATTTACTAGTTTAATTTATTAGTTAATTAGATATAAGAATCTTAATATTTATAACTTAGGAATTGTCCGAACTTGTCTTCTTAATGATAGTCAACAATTTTAGCTAAACCTTAGTTCTCTGTGAGATTCGACTTCAGACTTTTAGACCGGATTATATTTGCAGCGACCGCTTATCCTTTTTAGGACTAGAGTTGGGCGTGATCAGTAAGGTTCCATACCAAAAGATAAATGCCACAATCAAATTTAAGTTATGAAAGAGGAAGTGAATATAGGCTTTTACTTAAAATAGAAGGCTAGAGAGCACTCTCACCTTCCTTATTCTTCCAAAGTGCTGCATCAAGCTACTAATTGAGCTCTCAATATTTGATTCTGGTAAAGAACTTAAAGTTTGAATCGAGCAAGAATATGAAATATCCAACTAAGGGAACGCACAGAAAAATCTTGATATTTGTGGCACATAAGTAACCATGAGAATATGTATCTCCTGTTTCTATTCCCTTTAATTTTAAATTTAAAAAAAAATATAAGGAAAAAAACTACGTATGAAAAGATTAACAGAAACAAATGCAATAAAAGCATGGCACTTTTTTTAGTTTTATAATGATCGATGCTTAAATATCCTCTCAATTGGAGAAGAGATTCAAATGATCACTTATAAAATGTAACGTAACTCCTCTGGCCTTTTTTCGCGTTATTATAGATAGTACTCCATATTTTGTTAGTGATTGTATTTAGAAGTAAATGTAGATCATAATAACATTAATCATTATAACTAATAATATTTATTAGAGAACTTTGGTCTGACGTTCATCTTCTATTTTAGAGACCTTTAATAATTTAAAAATAAAGTAAATTGAAAATGAAAGAAGAAAATAAGAAAGAATAGTACATAATTCTTGTTGACTTCTCGGAGCATAGTTCTTGAGCAAGAATTTTACCACACCGAATAAGTTTTTACCTAGTTCTTGTTGGATATGCTCCTTAGGGGTGGGCATTCGGTTTTCGGTTCGGTATTTAAAAATTTCGGTTCGGTATTCGGTTTATCAATTGTGTATACCAAATACCATACCAAAATAGTTCGGTACGGTTCGATATTTCTTTGTTTGGTTCGGTTCGGTTTCGATACGGTTTCATATTCATGTGTCACGTACACTGCTAGGTGCTAAGAGTCTAAGCATTGAGCAAGCAGAAACAAGCCAGATGGCGTACATCAAGAACAAAGGATCAAGATTTTGCTACACCATCTCCAAGAAAGTCCAAAGCTTTCCAAAAAAGCAAATATTTTGCCCCAAAACCAAAGAAATAATGGAAATTCAGATGCTTCTTTCAATACAAACCAATGATATACATATGAAGTATATTGAAATGGTCATATGATAAAGGAAATTACAGTTCTTTCTTCAAATAAAGGAAATAACAATTCTTTTTCAAATAAACAAGTATGAACTGTACATATGAGCTAATTAAAATGGTCATATGAAGACTCCACGAGTCATGACACAATGAAGACTTTACAGTTCTTCTTCAAAGACAATTCAACAGATCGCAAGTCCCAGTAATAAATTTGAAGTAGCAAATAAGAATATAAAAAATTGAAGGACAACACAAGAAATTTGCACAAATGTCCTTAATCGTCTAAGCTTCCTTTATCTTAACTTGTGAGATTTACTCTCCAATTTATCAGCTAGCAAGCTGCAAAAGAAACTCTCAACAGGAATTAAGTATACATTTAAGCATCAAGGATCCAGTTTATTTGAAAAATAAAAGTATTGAAACTTAGCTGAGGATGTTTTCCACTAAAAAAATATACTTTTTGAATAAACATCAAAATAAACATACGCCTTAAAAGAAAACTGAGTGCAGTAATACATTTTTAATGCTTCCCATAATCTTAAAACCCCAATACCAATCAACAAATTATACTTTAATCACTAAAGGAAGAGTTAGCTAGCCATGGATCATGCAGCGGATGCTCATAGGACTGATTTGATGACCATAACAAGGTTCGTGTTGAATGAGCAGAGCAAATACCCTGAATCACGTGGTGACTTCACTATCTTGCTCGGTCACATTGTGACGCCGTCTCTATCGTACTCCCATACCGCAGTCGCAGTCACAGGCTCACAAGTCACAGCCGATCTGTTCACTTCTTTCTTGACACTTGAGAGCTGAGAGTGGAGAGAAACCTAATTCTAATTCCTATAGTGAAACTAGGGAAAGAGACTAAGAGAGTAAGGGAGTTGGGCCTAGTCTTATTTAGCTAGAGATACAAATTTAAAATTTTGATTGGGCTAGGGCAGTGTAGGACTAGGATAAGAATTAGGAAGCACATGAAATTCTTCAAAAATTCCGTATTTCGGTATACCGAAATTTCAAGATCTTAATACCGAGGACCGTACCGTTATACCAAAATACCGAATTTTTGAAGAATTTCATGTGCTTCCTAATTTTTAATACCGAGTACCGTACCGTTATTTTAAGATCTTAATACCTAGCTAACTGGTAATTTTAAAAAGATGATGTTTCTGACCTCTAATGAGACAAGGTTAATAAAGTGGTTGACTCTTCGGCTATTTGAGCATTAACAAAGAAAGGTTAAGACGATATGAAAAGATTTCGTCATCACCATGCATGAGTAACGTGTTAAAAAATAGCAAGCTAGACACACTTTCTCAAGCTTTCCTATATTTTTTCTTTTACATCTACCAAAAATAAAAATAGAGAAAACGAATAAAATAAGTCCAAATGAGAAGGAAAACATATTAACCTTCAGAATATATGGTGGCTTTATTGTATCCTGAAAGGATTTGCTTGACATATATGCTATGACAGAGTAAGATTCATTTAAGAAGAAATCGTTAATTTCAGATATTCAAGGACTATAAAATCATACTGATTCAAGAATCAGGAAAAGAGAAGTGTACGAAAGGCTTAATCATTTCTTACTCTCGTTCAAGAAGCATATTAATAATAACACAATATATAAAACTTCCTAAACTAATATTATTGCACCAAAATGTGTATTTGAGCGGATAGAAGTAATGACGCTCGATCACATGCACGGTAAATGGGAAAATTTAAAGTTAAAGGGCCGACTTTGTAAAACAATACAAGTTGAAGTGTCATTTTAGATATTAAGCCTATTGTAATAATATTTTAAGAGATAATACATAAACACCCAAACTTGACTCAGTTTACTATTTGCACAGCTTAAATATGCCCTGTTCCGCCAAAGTATGTATTTGAGTAGATACATAGAACTAATCTTTTGAAGCATCTACCATTGGAACTCCAAGCTAATTTCAGCGCCTTGTCTTGTAATTGTAGTTGATCCGAGGATTTTAAAGCCTTTCAAGCAATAGCGCCAACATATGTTACTACATTTATAACACTTGTGGAATCCCTTTTCCCGGCCTTTCAGTTCATCCAATAGGACCTATTTCAAGTTCATACATACATTGGAAAAAAACAAGTAAGGAAAATATTAAGGTGAAGAATGAAGTCATAACATTAAATCATACCTGTATAAAGTTATATTTAATGTGGGCCTCTGAACTTACTCCCACTAGCAAGGTCTGCGGATGAAAGTAACTAAAAAATTCATCAATTAGAATTCCATATCTTGGTACCCGGGAAAAGAGTATCTTCAAATTTACATGCTTGATACGAAGTGGTCTAATGTTGCTTCCGTGATTGCCCGAATCAAATCTCACCTCCTTCATAGACAACTACAAATTATATTCAACAAGAATTGTCAAACCTAAAAGGAAATTGAATATTTAGTTTAGCAATCGGTTTATCATTTAGCCATGTCCATACCTTTGATTCCGTTGCATTAGTTGCCAAAGAGAATGTCAAATTTTCACCCAAATTTTCAGCAAAATTTCTCATCTGAAGCAACCTATTGATTGGATGAACATGCTTTAATACTATCTCAACTTCCATTAGGCTTGAACCAACCACTGGATACGAGCTTACGACTTTTTCAATATTTATTAGCTTGAACGAACGTAAATTGGGAGTAACAATGATAGCATCATCCAAGTCAACCATGTTACTTAAGTTCAAATTCTCCAAATCAGGACTCAAAAGTTTGATGTTTTTCAATCTTTTGCATAAACGAAGAAACAAGCATTTAAGACACGGGAATGCTGAGGAAATCTCTTTAGGAAATCCAATGGGAATGAATTCACAGTCTATTTTGAGGACCTGTAGCTTACTACAAGCGTGCAAATCAAGTTTTAGTGCTGATGTAGATGAACTAAACAAGTGAAACTCCACCAGATTTCGAGCTTTTATTTGGATTGACTCAATGTCAGTGCCACTCACATGAACTTTTTTAAGTTCATTCATATCCGGCAGTGAGATGGGAGATAGGCAATATTTGTCATTGTAGCAATCTTTCAAAGTTAACTCAACAATAGAAGGGCACCCGCTGATAAGCTTGAACAAATTTGTAGGAGAGATAGAAACATAATCAAAATATATCTCTTTCAACGAAGGCAACTCCTCAAAGTTTTTCTCCTCAAATATGTAACCTTTTAAATGCAGGACAGTCAATAATCTTGACTCTAAAATAGCAGAAGACAAATTGAAAGAAGCGTGAGTACGAGGTACGAACAAATAGAATTCGATGAAACTGTCTTCAGCAGCAAGTTTGAAAACAGGGTGGAGGCCAAAGCAGATCTCACAGCATACAAGACTGAAATTACGATAGCAGAATGCACAGTATCTGTTTGTAGAACGTGTTTGTGCAAAGTTGCGGTCATTGAACGATGTTATCATGCGACGCCAACTTCTGGAAACAAGAGATGCTATCGCTCTCTGTTTCAGAGTTAGAGTATACAGGATTATGTGGTGGAGTATGTCATCTGGTAACGCCGAGATGGAATCCATGAATTTTGTGTCGTAAACTTTGTGAGTTTTCTTTGATTTGTGGGTATAAGCTCTCTCCAACTAAAAACTTTTCTTACTCCATTCCTTATGTGGTTATATAAGGTTTAGTAAAGCAACGTTTCCTAGAAAAAAGAATTTCTTACTCCATTCCTTATGTGGTTATATAAGGTTTAGTAAAGCAAAGTTTACTAAAAAAAAGAAAAGAAATTTTATTGTAACTTGGATTTCTGTTACTGAAAGTTGGAATTCTTTCTTCTTACTACATGACCTATTTTTACTCTAGCGCCTCCTCTCCCTTCGTGTGCTTGCAATAAAAGAATCATTCATAGAAAACTGGTTAACTGTTGATAGGTCATCAAAGATTTTAACCCGAGTTTAATTTGCATAAAAAGAAAGTGCAAAATGCACAGATGGCTGTCCACAAAAATTCGTATTAATTCCTACCTCACACATATCCATTATAAGGCCATAATTATTTCATTTTCACTTAGGTCATAACTATTGGAGATTTTTAGGGTTTCTTAAAAAACTTTGCCGCCATCCCCGCTCTCTTTTGCAAACCAGCAATAAAGAAGGGGTATTATCACGCGCCATAAACTATTTACTTTCGGTAGCCAAAAAAAATGTATAAAATTTATATAATTTTTATATATAAACATACAAAATATATATATACTAGTCATAAGTTACGCGCTTTGCGCGTGCACTCCATCTTAATGAATACTAACTTTTAAAATGACATGAACATCATATTAAAAATTATGTTTAAATTATAAAATAAAAGCTAATTTCCTTTGTAAATTTATTAAATGATAATTATTTATCATATTTAATTAACTTAATAAAGGAAGAAACTCTATCCCATGTAAGTCCTAAGTCATTCCAATCAATATATTAATTTTAAAATATATTCCAATTTTATAATTTTACTACTTCAAATTTATAAGTTATTGTGCTTACTTTTTAGTTGTAGCAAGAGTACATAACCCTTGTATATTTTAGAGATTTTTTAACTTTAAAAAAAAATACATATTCTTAAGTTTATCCTAAAAAGACAAAAATATGGTCAGCTAACTTACACAAGACGTTTATTTCCTCATGAGCAAAATAAAAATTATTCGATTACTTTAATCAATAAGAATATTATATAAGAATTGTTTCCAACACATTAAATTTGTGCAAAAGTAAAATAATTAAGAAACTTCATTAATTAATCTATTTTTTTTTGTTTTAAGGAGAACTTTCTTTCTTTGTCTAAACACATGATCAAGCATCCCAGATTCTACATTTAGATGCATTGGCAATTATGTTTTTATGGAAAGCAAGAGTATATGATTGTATTAGGAAATATAAAATACTATTTTATCTAGTCTGAAATATATTTTTAAAGGGTAAAAAAGGTGAACGGTATTTCGCTAATATAGTATTAATGGAAATCTATGCAAAAGTCATATTAAGCATAAAAACTTATGTGAAATAATGAGAAATCAATTTTGTTTTTTGGTTTTATGTGTGTTTCTCTATCTTGGATAAGTTTGAATAATTAGAAGAATAAAATATATTATAGGGATATCCACCTCAACAATATAACGTCAATATTATTTTAATTTTTATAAGAACTTTTTATCCTATTATAGAGAAAACATAGAGAATTTTTAAATTGCATATAGCTATATGTACGTTGATGCCTACCGAGGGCAAGTGTTCCTTATATAGATTTAAAAGTAGAGCAAAAGTACTACATAAAGGGAATCAAAGATCTTATGGAAAATTTTGGTTGATGCACAATAGCCAAAATTTGGGCTACTACATTCAAATAAGGAAAAAAATAAATTTTTTTAGTTGATTTTAAAGTTCTAAATATTAGAAAATAAATTAAATGACTAATTTGTCCGATATAAAAGTTATTTTTAAAGGGTAAAATAGGCGAACGATATTTCGCTAAGTGCCTTCGTGCTTTTAATATAATATAGATAGATATACATTTTTCGGCTATTATTTTAAACACGGCTATACAATGTCATTTCTCATTATTATTCCTATAATGTTCCCTTCCCAAAAGAAGTTGAGTTTTGGTTTGCTTGAACACTTCTTCTATTTTTATTTACCAAATGGGTAGAGTTTAAAATCTTAANATCACCTAATAAAGAAAATGTGATTCTTACATCGTCGGCAATAACCTTGTTTTTGAAATTAAGTCTGCCAAGGCTACATTCTGCGTTTCTTTTTTCATCATCAAAGAAATAGATCATACGAAAGAAGTCTTAGATTTATCAAGAAAAAGACGCAAAGAATAAATCGCGAGATAATGTCTCTGCATTTTGGGAGCAGAGCATGCAGCAAAATCGAGCAATGGATCTTAGAAGAATGCACGACTTATTCTATTTCTACGGTGGCATATGAGTTGTCCCTTACTCTTTAAATCAAATGTTTCCTATTAATCAGAATCGAGAATGCAATATGAAGTAGTGTTAATAGATCATTTTTGTTTGCTCTGTTGGTCAATGGAATCTCTCTTAGCGATGTTGCCCAAACAATGATCCACTTTGTAAACGACTATTGGATTAGGTGGAGCCAAAACAGAGGACAAGGAGATCACTGGCTCCCAAAGAGAAGATACTATTAAACATAAATGCTCAGGGCCGCTGAATCAAGAAAATCTTCCAGGCGACAAAAGATGGAGTACCTGATTAATTTGATGTGAAAACACAACTATAGCTAGAAGACTATGAAATTAATATATATATATATATATATATATATATATATATATATATGCATGCATATGTGAGTGTCGCTTTATTTACCTATATTATATTGTTGTTGGGAGACTTTTCAAGACTTTAAGCATTTGAATGGTATTAGTCAAATTTTGTTTGTTTACTGAAGTAAGGTTGAGTGATCAAATATATTTTGTTGCCTAATGTGAATATAATGGTTTAGACTGGTTTGAAATAAAATCCAACCAGCTTCGGTCAAGTTTGAGAGTCATCATGTATGAACGCCTAAAAACTTATTGGAAGTTATCATATTAAGTTGGTGTAGGAATTAAAGTTTGGGAGATTCTTTGTAATATGAATATTATTGTGATAATCACCCAAATTGTTGCCACAATGACTTTATAAATAACTTGATTATTCATAGTTAAGTTTCATTCTTTGGAGTGTCTTATTTGTATTTTAAATTTGCAAACATGCTGCTGGACTGAAAGAGATTATGGTTCTGACATTGCTATGTTTTGAGTATGATGATTCCATTCGTTATTTCCTAAATGACATCTCCTGAGCGAAATGAAAGTCCACGTCCTTTTGAATATTCTGCAAAGATGGAATACAATTTCAAATGGTAAAGCTAAGGAGTTAAATTTTTAGCTAATTTCCTTGCTTTCCTCTGTTCAAATTTATTACTTGATCCACATTAAATTTCATAATCTATGCCCTTTCACAACAATCTCAAATTTAGGGAATTCTTTTAAAATTATTAACACTCGTAGTTTGTTGTAGGCGCGATTAATAAATTATTGTGGTCATGGGTACAGTTCACGTGGCATGGTCACAATACATAATTCCCAATTCGGGTATGCATTTCATGTGACCCGACCATAACTTCGAATAATAATAAAAATAAGCATGTCGTCAATCGCGGGTGCATTTCATATGGTGCGATTTGCGACGTGTGCCAAAACGACAAGTATACGACATCGTGACTCGTTCCAGAAATAATTTCATAAATAATTAAAAGCGGTCTAGAAGATAAAAATGCACACTAGGTTTTAAAACATGTATTAAATCAGATATTTAGGCCAATTATTAATGGTTGAGCGATCGTGCTAAAACCACGGAACTCGGGAGTGCCTCACACCTTCTCCCGGGTTAACAGAATTCCTTACCCGGTCTTCTGTGTTCGCAGACCATAAATAGAGTTAAATTTTCTCGATTTGGGATTTAAAATAAACCGGTGACTTGGGACATCATAACTTATTCCAAATGGCGACTCTGATTTTTAATAAATAATCCTATTTCGATTAATGTCATTTTAAATGGAAAAACTCTCTTATCCCTATCGCCCTTGGGGAAAAGGAGGTGTGACAAGATCTTAATCGATAATTTTACCAGTTCAAAGAGTTCAATGTTGAGAATGTTAAAAACTGAACTCATTAAATTTAAATCTTGGATCTGCCTCTAACTGAAACTAGTATCCAGAAAGACCAATTGAGTCGCCTTGGTATGTTTAATAACTAAGCAGCAAAAGTCCAATTCCTTCACCAAGCAGTTACGTGATGTATAGCACTATAGTTCTTGCTGTAGGTAATGACCGGAATAAACAAGGATTAGGAAAACATTAAGGTGAAGAATGAAGTCATAACATTGGAAATTACCTGTTTAAAGTTATACTTTAGGGCATCTGAATTTTACTCTCACTATCGTCCGCGGATGGAAGTAACCAAATAATTCATCAATAAAAAATTCATATCTCGGTGGATCCCATGAAAACTGTATTACCAAATTTATATGCTTGATACAAAATGGTTGAATATAGCTTCCACAATTGCTCGAATGAAATTTTACCTCCTACATAGACAAAGAAATATAATATCCAACGCAAATTGTCAAAATTAGACGAAGATTGAATGGAAAAATTATTTAATATGAAATTATTGAAAAAATAATAAAGATGAAGTACTAACTAGAAGAACATCTAATAAAAGAAGAGATAAAGTTTTAGACGTGATGGAAAGTGTTGACTTCCATTATAAATTTCTAATAGCAAAGTGACGTGTACTCTGAAACTAGGACGACTTGCAAGTAAAGCAGCGAGCAACTACCTTAGGCCCACAATTGTAGGGGCCCAAATTTCTTAATAGTTAGTATTTGTATATGTCAATATTTCTTAAAAGATACATTATCTAATCTTGAGAAAAAGGGTTGTTTCTTTTTTAAATGCCTACATATATTGCTTATAGAATAAATTTAACAATTCCTGTAATAATTGGTTTAGTAGAGAAAAACATTTTAAAATTAAAATCATTAAACTCTTATCTAGATCAACAATGTATCGAGAGAAATTAAATGAATTAGATATATTATGAAGATTGAAAAAGACTTATTTGAAGAAGTTGATTGTAATTTTTTAATAATATTGCATCTCAAAAAGCTAAAAAGTTAACTATAAATAAGATTATATAGGATTTGTGATTTCCAAAAAGGAAGAACTAACCTAAATAGCCGGCCGATGTATAATCCATCTATAATATGTATAAACACATATAATCATCATATAATTTATATATACCGGTTAGGAAGAGTAGACAGTGATTATGTCCGATTAATTATATAAATATCCCTAAAAAGAACTCGAGGCCTCTCATAGAATTTTGCGCTTTAGGCCTCCAAATTTGTTGAGCGTCTCCGAACATACACAAACAACTCATGAATCTTCTAACGTGTGCACTCAATAAAAGTTTTAAGGAACTCTTTGCATGAATTTAGAGTGAATAGGAAAGAGACTTTGGAGGAGAGTGAAATGATAAAGACTCAAAGGATGAAGTTATGGAAACTCAGTTACATGGAAACTCAACTTCTGATTCCTTGGGCATGAGTTGTGCCATTCTACACAGATTCAATACATATCTTCAGTTAATGCGATGTACGTGTTGAAAGATTGGATACATCTTTTCAGAAAATGTTGTATCTTTTCAACAATAAGCTCATTAAATTTTGAATCACTCAAGAATGCAACACAATTCCAAGGAGAAGGTCATTAACTCAAAGCTCATAAACTCACTTAGTCATGTACATACCTTTGATTCAGTTGCGTTAGTTTCCAAGGAAAAGGTCAAATTTTCACCAAAAGTCCTCAAGTCAGGCAAACTATTGGTTGCATAAACATACTTCAACTCAATCTCAGCTTCTCTTAGCCTTGAACCAACCACTGGAGACGAGCTTGGGACTTTATCGTTTGTATCTATTAGCTTGAGCGAACGTAAATTGGGAGTAACAATGGTAGCATCGTGCAAGTCAACCATTTCACTTGAGTTCAAATTCTCCAATTCAGGACTCAAAAGTTTGATTTTGTTCAATCTTCTACTTAAACGAAGAGACAAGGATTTAAGATGCGGAAATGCCAAGAAAATATCCTCAGGAATTCCGGCGGGCATGAACTCACAATCAATATTCAGGACTTGTAGTTTAGTACATGCCCGCAAATCAAGTTCCAGTGAGGATGATGAAATCAACAAGTGAAACTCCCACAGATTTCGAGCTCCTATTTCTATTGCATGAATTAAATCGCTTTTCACATGAACCTTTTTAAGTTCATTCAGATGAGGAGGCACAAAGATGGAATATAGGTCAGGACAATCTTTCAACCTCAACTCAACCATTGAAGGGCAATTGTTGATAAGCATGTAGAAAGTTATGGGAGAGATCCGAACGGGATTAAAATATATCTCTTTTAATAGAGGCAACTCCTTAATATCACAAAACTTTTCCTCGGGTGCAGCGGTCTAAATATAATCTTGATTCTAAAATAACTGGGGACAATTTGAAGAAAGCGCTACAAAACAAATAGAATTCCATGAAATTGTTGTCCCCACCAAGTTTGATAACATGGCGAGGCAAGAGCAGTTTCCACAGTTCTTTCCATAGCAATTTCCACAGTATATATTTGTGGAATGTGTTTTCACAAATTTGCCGTCGAATGATGTCATCATGTGACGCTATTTTTTGGAAACAAGAGAAGCTATTGTTCTCTGTCTTAGAGTGAGAAAACAAAGGATTTGGTGGAGAACATCATCTGGTAATAAGGAAAATAACCCATCACTATTGTGGCTTGGCAAAGAGGGAGACTCGGCCTCATTTGTTTTTTTTAGATTAACACGTCTGAATCTTAATACACGTCTGAATATCAAAATATGTATTAAGATTAAGTCATCTGAATCTGAATACACATCTGAATGTCAAGATGTGTATTAAGATCTGAATACTAAATGATTAAGACTGTTTGATTTTTAATATCTGAATGTATAAAATTTACGTTTATTTAAAAATTAATAAACATAAAATTCAAATAAAATACTAATTAATCTAATATTACATCACTAAAATATATAGCTTTTTAAAATATGATAGTTGATGTTGGTGATGGCTAACGGTAGTGCTTGTGAATGCCGACTAAAAGCGGTGGTTGGTGGTAGTTTAGGGTAGTAGTTAGTGGTGATAGGTAGTAATAGCTATTATGATTGAGGATGGTGGTGGTGGGTGGTGATATTTAATAATTGCGAGTGGTGGTGGTGATAATTGTGATTGAGGATGATGGTGGTAGTGGGTGCATGGTGGTAGTTGATAATGGTAGGCGGTGACGACAGTTAATAATGAATATGGATGATAGCATGGTAATGAAGTTAACTTTCTGTTATAGATCTTAATGATACATACCTATTCAGACCCATTAAGTGGTTGTGAAGTAAAAAAAATAAATACATTTAACGATTAAGATCTAAATAATTAAGATTCAGATTTTGAAAACAAACGCAGTTAATGATGTCTGAGATATGAATGATTAAGATTCAGATATCTATTAAGTGCAACCAAACGAGACAAGCGATGTAGGCTATGAATTCGTGCGTCTGTCAAAGTCTGTAAGTTTTCTTTTTGTAGGGTTAGGAAGAAATAGAATTCCGTGAAAGTTTTTATTTTACTTCATATAAGAAAGTATTAAAATGCCAATGTTATGTTTAGTAAAGAAAAGTGTCATAGAAGGAAAAGAATTCTACAGTAGTTTAACTTCTTTTCCTAAAACTTAGCGCTTCTATAAACAGGACTAGCCCCTACCTCAATTAGTCTAATATTAGTATATGTGAAATTTTCCGTGCGAAGCACGGTTATAAAATTATCATTGAATTTAAAAATGATCTTTAACAAAATTTAGTAGATATGTATAAAAGATAAAATTTCTTATATAATATATATATAAACGCATATGAAAAATAATTCTACATATTTGATGAAATTAAAACTTACTAGTATTTTACTTTGAATTTGAGTTCAGATGAATTGCATTTTTAGCTGATTTTTTCTATTAGATAGTAAAACTTTTGCTTTTTTGAAATTTCTTCCTTTCAAATAAAAGAAACATGAAATAAAAAGTAAAGAAAGAAATAATAAAAAGAAAGCAATGTACACATCCATCGAATCCATTTTCATTATGTATCATCCATCGACTCTCAAATGACACCATAGATTATTAGTATCATGTCAGCCAAAGATGGAGTTTTTTATTTTTTCTTTTTCTTAGAATAATTACCATCCAATCCTATGAAGAAAATAAAATACAAATTCACTACTTACATTTGAGGAATTACAAGTAGCAATGAAACACCAAAATATTTTCTATTACAAGAAACAAACCTGTAGATGGCTCAACAAAACAGAATATATGTTTGCTTCATGACTTTTTGTTCATTACTTATATGCATCGCAAGAAAATGATTTTAGGCGCGGCCTATTCCCTTTGGCTATATAATCGTGCGATTTTTGGGACCTTTTACTAAGATCAATGTAGTTGTATGTAAACCAAGTCCAGTTCTTATATTAAAATCTGTAGCACTTTTAACCATAGACCAACCAATGACAAAAAGTTATTTAGCAGAGTTAAGGAAATGACTTTTAAATTTTTTTGACATAGCACATTTAACATACTAATAAAGAGAGTTAAAGGAATGACTCTTTTAGTCTTTTCCTTTTTTTAAACAGAACACATCAAAGGGAAAAAAGTTTTGTTTCTTGGCCAAATTAATCAAAAGTACTTCACTTTTCATAAAATGTATCTGTATATAGTTATTTCTTTTTTGTAAATTTTGTACTATTTTTATAAAAACAATTAATAAAGAAAGAAGTACTAAAAGAATAAAGGATAAATAAAGTAGCTGAAAACTCCCATTTTTGCCGACTCTAGGTATGGAACAAACTAATGAATCCGTTTCTAATTAAACCCTAATTTTTGGCAGAACATGGATATAGAATCTTTGATTTCCTTTCTTCTTCTAGCCGTTTTTCCATTCCTTTTCCTTTTTCTCCTGTTACTCCATATATGGATTACTCCCCTCCTTTTGCCTATACTATATTTTCTTATTTTATCTCTTCCTAATTTTATGCAAAATCTCCAAAATAAAATAGATTTTCTAGTATAAAAGTTGTCGTTTTGGCAGTGAATAAATGCAAAGTGATCCAATGGAAAAAAAAAATGAAAAGGACAAACAAAAGAAAACTACATTCACACAAGAGTTGCTGTAGCAAAAATATTGTAGTTTCAGACCTAAAGTTTTACAAAGATATCCATGAAAACTTAAACCCCGCCCAGTCGAATTTGGGCCGTGAAAAAAAATGAGATTGTGAATGCTTTGTTTATATAGTGGTATTCAAAATTTAAGTTTGAAGAGTCCTTTCAAATGAAGTGGTCTATGAATTGCAACTTAAATTTTTTTTGGAGAAACATATCTGAGTACGGTGTAACTGATATGATTTAGAGAAAAGATGCCTTTACTCTAAAAAGTGTGAATTAATTTTGTAACTTAAATTTTCTACCAAAGATCTAAATACTTAAAAGTTAAATAGAAGAAGGGGAAAACGAGGGAAAAACTGTGAAAATCTGAGAAAAAAAGATAAATAAGAATGCTGGCTTGGGAGAGGCCACATCACCCTTGCCAAACGTATTAACTTTTAACTACACTAAATAATAGTATTGCCTGGACTCTTTCATCATCCATCAACTATACAAATTTAACTCAATACGTATCTGTTTGCCTTTTGTTTTTTTTTTCGAAACATTTTTCAACATGTAAAACATTTGTTTATGTCTGTCTTTTGACTTTCTTTGCTTCAAATTATAAAAGTTTACAATGATGTGTAACATTTCTTGCCCCTTTCTCTTCTTTCTGGCAATCTATTATCAATCGGAAAAACTTCTTTTCAATATAAAAACATTGGTCATTTTATTTGATATATCTCATACCATCTGCAACACATAATCAATTTGTAGGTGTCAAACTAGATAAGTTTATTTCTTTTTATATTGCTCTTTGCGATTGTTGTGGTAATAAGTTGCTTCTTTTCATATAAAACTTTCGAAATTTGTTATCATGAAATTGTACATCAAATCGATAAAAGTATTTTCCACCTTAGAATTTGAAGGTTGAGTTGTTTAACATTATTTATGATTTGCAAATTTTGCATCAATGTTGAACATATATTCGATTCCATTATTATTGTCTGATAATTCTTTCTTTTCACTGTTGTTAGTATTGAGCTTGGCTTCAATTTAGCATACTAAATTTAAGTTTTTATTTTATTTCTCCAAACTATGCATCTGAGTAGCTCTTAAAGTTGAAAAAACTACTTGGAATCAATAATAAATTGCGAATTTTATTATCTCCATCATATGATGCTTCGAGAAATTATTTCTTGATATGCATTAATTGTAGTATGAAACTCATTGTCAAATTTTAAAATATGCAAATTAAATTCAAACCTGAATAATTATATTGTTTTTCTCTTTATTGTCCGGAGATAATATATTTTTATTTCACAACCTGAATGTAAATAGTTAGTGGTTCATCTTAACATTTATTTATACCTATAATTGAACTTTCACCACTCATAAATATAGCTATTTTTTCATCAAATTCATGAAAGCATTGTTGGCTTGTATTTTTTCGTAACATGTTCTCTTACATGGACAATTGTGTTTCACTTTCAAAAACGATATCAATGGCCATAACAAAAGTTATGGTTATGACAAACATCAGAATGGTAATATACCAACAACATCGTTTATAAAACAGTATTAGATAGGTGAGGCACGATCGTATCACATGCTTGTATCAAATAACATCAGAAATAATTTCACCGTACATTGTACCTAAGTAACTAAATGTTTTAACTTCACATGTTCAAACGATGTCTAATCATTTTACGTTCAACAATCAAGTTAGTCAATTGGTTTACTGTTCACCAATTTGAACTTGTATATTTTCCTCTGCTGGGAAAATATCAATTGTCAATATCAAATAAATAAGGAATACCATATGAAATGCCAGACATTAGTGGAAGGCCAATCTCGTGAATATTCAGATTGTTAGCGATTTAACCTACGATTATGCTTAGGTCGTACGACCCAATCCAGAATAATATATGCACTGCCAAAGGTCGAACGGCACGGCCCATAGATGTATCTATTATACTGTCGAGACGTTCGGCCCGCTCTACAAGAAAGGAAGAAATTTATCGAATAACGAGTCACATGCTTACAACACAGATACATGTGCATATTAGTGAATACACCCTTTTACGTTTATCAAATATCTTGGCAACAACTCAAGGTGATAAAGCTCGTCGCATCCGCGGGCTCGCAGATGCGGAAATCCTCCTTGCACGTGCGACCACTGCCCAACTCACCCAGAACCGCTTCTGTGATTCCTTGGCCGCTTTTGCGGTCTCTCACCTTAGGCTATAAACCTCGCAGTTTTGATCACGCCACAAGCCTTAAGCTTCAGCAATTCCTTAAGTCCAAAACTCAACCAAATTCCAATTTGATTCGCACTCGAGGTCCCCAGGACCCCATCCAACTATACCAACGCATGCAAAAACATAATACGAACTTAGTCGAAGCCTCAGATCACGCCAAATAATATCAAAATTATGAATCGATGATTGAAATCTTTCTTTGAACTTTCAAACTTTAAACTTCTCCGAACGGGTCCGAATTATACTTAAACATTCCGGAATGATTCCAAACTTTATGCACAAGTCACAAATCACGATACGAACCTACTCCAAGGCTCGGAACCCCAAACGGACATCGATAACACTAAAGTCTACTTCAAACCAAACTTAAGGAATTCTTAAACTTTCAAAATGCCAACTTTCCATAATGAGCGCCAAAATGATCCCGGACCACCCCATACTCAACTCGAACACACGCCCAAGTCCAAAATCATTATACAAACCTAATAAAACCTTCAAATCCCGATTCTGAGATCGTTTATTCAAAAGGCAAACCTTAGTCAACTCTTCCAACTTAAATCTTTCGAATTTAGAATTTCTATCTGAATCAATTATGAACTTCTTAAAATTCATTTCCGACTACACGTACAAGTCATAAAATACAAAGTGAAGTTACTCACGGCCTCAAACTGCCGAACGACGCACTAGAGCTCAAAACGACCGGCCGGGTCATTACATTCTCCCCTAGTTAAATATACGTTTGTCCTCGAACGTGCCAAGAACCGTTCTAGAGTTGTCCAAAATTAATGTTTAACACCTCGAGCACCTATCCATGCCACCACAACCCACGTGAGCACATTAGCTCGGGCCAGACTGAAGATCCTTCCTTTTTCTTAGCCAACAAGCCTTAGAACCAGGTTCCAACATACGGAATTCTCCATGAGGCCCTATTCTAACATACGAACACCGCATTAATCACTACACACTGTACCAAAACATGATCATGCACCTATGCTGAAATCACACCATGCACCACATAAGTCTTTTGCCTATAATAACATCCTCCGACCATAATAGCTGTAATTTTACAAATCTGATGCCCGCAATACACCTCATACCACATATAAGCCTTGTTCCAACTCTCGCAATACTGCCACGATGAAAGAGATGTGTAGAAACTCATAACTACCTAACCAATTCAATAAATCATGGAGTTCCTTCACCTGACAAGAGCCATTACCTTATTCTGAACTGATTAACAATATTTTTCTCTCTAACATACCCCTACATAAATCTGATCGCACTGATCTCAGGTATAATAACCTTGTCTCACCTAGTGCAAGCTGCTCTGGCAATAAGCCACCTCAAACACCATCTAAAATCTCATACAGCACCAACTAGCTATAACTCGAATGTGACCTATAAGGAAGAACAGACTCTAGCAAAGAACCACCCAGCTCGCATAACGAACAAAACGGCCAAACCAATGTTATGGCCCTATCTCAGAGATGGGAAACAAGGTACACAAAATAAGTATAAGGAACCGTACTTAACATCTCATTGTTGCGGCGTGCAACCCTATCCAAATATGACACTGTTGTAGCGTGTAACCCAATCCAAATATTACATCATTGCGGCGCGCAACCTGATCCACACCACATACCCGTGGCAACGTGCCACCCGATCCACACAATATACCCGTGGTGGCATGCCACCCGTTCCACACATAACAATCAATAAGGAAACACCCATCAAGCGGAAATGCTTATACTTACGAAATACCTGAATATCGACCACAAGCACTCCAAGTGCATCATACAACCCTAGGGAGACGGATATGCCATACGCTACAAAACAAAAAACCCAAGCAAGACTAAGGTGCAATAAATGACCTACATCTCGAGATCCATCTTGCTTATATAGCACCACAAGTTACACGAGATCACAAAACATGTGCGAATAATCAAAGCCGTCTCACAATCCCCTGGCACAATAGAGTATTACATGGAATAGCTGACGACAGGAATAATATCCAATGCCCGAAGACTCCTCCGTAAGCAACGCTACGCTGAATGAACACATCCAGCCTGATGTAGAGAACACATTCACATTAGACCCACCAATGGACCTCAAGCTGATTCTGATCATCCCATACTGGGCCAACAACCTTTCAAAGATCCACAAAGGCCCTATTCATGATACACACGAGCAGCCGTCCAATCCAGAACAAACTTCTACAGTCCACAACCAAATGAATAGAGCGCCTTTCAATCATAAACTCTCACATTAGCAATAGTACCAAAATCTTCATACTTGGTTTCAATCCTTAACAATCAAGTGACTAACATGTCACACTTATACAATTTTACCGTGGGATATGGTCCCACGACTTTCCGCACCAGGTAGCAAAGTATGCATCTCCATACCACCAACCGTACTAATTCTGTAAAGCAAATCACGAATCCGCAAATTAATACACAATGCCTCTTCCACAGAATACCATTCTTAGGCGACACTAACTAATGCCAGCTTACTCTAAATATCTGAATCATTCCCTGCCCATCCGAGCTCGTGACATTCTTATCAACACCGAGCCGTAACCTTGATCCTCAACTTCCAATTCCCATGTCGCTCACTGCACCTATCATGCCGCTACGCGAGAGTACAAGAATTCATCATAACCCTTGAACTACTAGTAGAATAAACACTTCATTGGATAGAAATCTTTCACTTAACTCATTTCAGAAGAACCATTGCAGCACGCAACTGAATTCCCACGCCCGTAGAAAATACAAACCTCAAGTCGTGGTCTAAACCGCCATAACTCTTTCGGGATCCATTTACACAACAAGGCCATAGGAATCGAATACCTCCCAAATCAAGCAAATTATGGTGGCTGTCAAGCCCGCACGTATAACCACAAATCACCTGTATAACTTAACACGCCGAAGGAACTGATCATTGCCACAATCATGCTGATTCAAACCATTACTAACTTCTTTCAATTTACTCTTGATTTGCCTATAGCTATATTCAAAAACATAACGAAACTCAACCAACACTCATCCCGAGTGACCCAAATCATGAGATCGCATCATCTCAATACCCATGAACCATCTCATACCCTCTTCGTGCACACGATGGCATCTCTAACTGGTACACTCATTCTAAAAGACCTTTCGCGAATTTGAACTTGTTTCTCCCATTCCTCCAATACTACCCCGCATTCCCTATAATAACATAGAAAATTCCTCAAGTATTCTTCACACTCTGTTGATAATTCTCGGTCTTTAGCCACACAACAAACCCAAAATCCTTAGACACCGCACTTATATTCTTGAACCCATTAGAACCACTGTTGAGAGTCACCCACCATGACCTGGTCCCGAATATAACCAAACTTCAGCGCTCTATTAGCACACGAACATTCTCCAAGAAGCAACTGGATAAATTCCTTTACATCATATCCACAACAAGCATAAACTCTGCATCTTCCCAAAACCTGCACATGTATCTATAAGGCGAAATATAGCACACATTCATCAATTTTTGTGCTTGAATTACCCCTGATGTTTTTCTTTTGTTAGTCATCAATAATCTACCCATGCACCAATAACCAAAAATCGCACAAGTAGACAACCACGCGATCGAATCGTAGACGGTGGACTCCCCCACTTTGCTTAAAGCTACAATCACATAAATCTAGAATCCACAAAGATTCCTCCTTCTTAATTACCATAATCTCGCATTGTTAACTCGCCAAATTTTAGCAATCTCATGTTAAACTTTTCATAAAAGTTTCCGAATTATCAACCACAATCGCACATTCGACCTCCTGACAGTTGCACCATCTTCTTCAAGCGATCCAAACTCACATCCCAGTATATGCCTCTCACTATGTAGAAAGTAGAACTCTTCTTAGAACTTCATCAAGAATCACACAACAACTAACCCGCTCACAGGAGATAGCCCACCTATGTAATTCCATTTCGACATCTTCTAACAATATTGCCCTAGTTACAACTACCACGAAATCAACAGACCCTCCTGATCCCATGCTCGTCCACCGGCTGTAAAGGTCTGTTCATTTCCCATTAGCATCCACTGAAAGTCTAGCCATACGCTCCAAACTCGAAGTCATGTTGCACCTATAAACGATAATCATGCATTTCACACCCTTCTTCCATTCAAGCAAACTCATCTCTGTCATATTCAATATTCCTTAGTACAGTAGCCACCGTCCCAAATGAAATTTATAGACTTAGTCATTGACCACAATGAACCCCAAATCGCTCTAAACTTCCTCAAAGTATGTGGCTATCCTACCACGGAATCCATACGCTACTCTGCCACTCCTATTTAGATAAACCCATCTCCTTAAGCAAACTTCTCGGCCTATGTTGTTCATATTTGGCCTGCTAGCAATTCAACCACCGCGAGACACCTCCCACCATGTCCTTCCTCATCCTCCCCTGCCCAAATACTGCCTCAAATAAAAATCCATCTCTGTAGCACCTGAACTAATATATTGCTACCAACTCTAAGCCTCTTCAAAGATCATCTTTCTCGAGCCATCAATATCAGAAATACCGATTCGAAGCCTCAAATCATGCCAAACAACATCAAAATTATGAATCGACGATCGAAACCTTTCTTTGAACTTTCAAACTTTAAACTTCGCTGAACGCATCCGAATTATACTTAAACATTCCGGAATGACGCCAAACTTTATGCACAAGTCACAAATCACGATGCGAACCTATTCCAAGGCTCGAAACCCCAAACGGATATCGATAACACCAAAGTCCACTTCAAACCAAATTTAAGAAATTCTTAAACTTTCAAAATGCCAACTTTCTATAATAAGCGCCGAAATGATCCCGAGCCACCCGATACTCAACCCGAACACATGCCCATGTCCGAAATCATCATACGAACATATTGAAACCTTCAAATCCCGATTCCGAGGTCGTTTACTCAAAAGTCAAACCTTAGTCAACTCATCCAACTTAAAGCTTCCGAATTTAGAATTTATATCTGAATCAACTCTGAACTTCCTGAAATTCAATTACGACCACACGTACAAGTCATAAAACATGAAGCGAAGCTACTCACGACCTCAAACTGCTGAACAACGCACTAGAGCTCAAAACGGCCAGTCGGATCGTTACAACCAGCTAATGGAGCTACTAAGGTTATGCAGGATAGTGTTTCAATTGGGTGGCTGAAAGATATTTAATGGCTTCATTCATTTTGGCCCACTGGGCCAAAATAGTCACAGGCGGTAGCACAATTATACAGAATTATAGACGCATATTATGTATATTTATGTATATTATCGTAGAATAGCTAATGCCAACACAATAAGTTGAATTGTTTTTTAATTTATTGACTATTTTAAACAAGAATATTCATCATAATAGAAAATACATAACATATGGTATATTATAACTATCAACTTGTTTTTGCTTTGTACACCTAATCACCTTAGGTTCAGCCACTTGCTCAATTTTTTTGGCCTTCCGGTTCATCTAATAAGACCTACACTTTCATAATTACAATGAAAAAGGAGAAAGAGAACTTAAAATAGGAAAATATTAAGGTGAAGAATAAAGTCATTATAACAATGCAGATACCTATATAAAGTTAAATTTTAGGGCATCAGGCCTCACTCTCACTAGCAAAGTTTGTGGAAGGAAATAATTCATCAATTAAAGATTTATATCTTGGTATCCACGAAATGAGTATTTTCAAATTTATGTACTTGATAAGTGGTTGAATGTTGCTTGTAGGTTTGCCCGACTGAAAGCTTAGCTCCTTCATAGGCAATGAAAAATCATGTTCAACACGAATTTGTCAAACTTGAAAGGAAGTTGAATGTAAAAGTTATCTACTTGGAAATAATTGAAAAATACTAAAGATGTAAGAACTAGCTAGAAAACACTTCACAACATGCAAGATGCAATAATTAACAATAAAAGAAGATATAAACTTTAGGATGTGAAAAATCTATTCGATGCACTCTATAAAAGGCGTTGATTTCGGAGTAGATTTCCTTTACTATCCAAGTACAAATAACAAAGTGACGTCCTACTCCCAAGATAAAATAAATCACTCATAAATTTTCTAATGTACAAATAAGTTCCAAAGAACTCTTGAATATATCCAATAGTTTTAAGAATTTAGAGTGATGAAAAAAGAAACCTTTGAGGAGAGTGAAATGATAGACTCAAACATGAAGTCAATAGTAAGCACATTATATTTCGAATAACTGAACAAAAGAAAAAAAAACAACAAAATTGGTTAGCTATCAGTAGATCATTTAGACATATACATATGTTTGATTTAGTTGTGCTGGTTGCCAAGGAGGGTCAAAGTTCTCAAGTCAGCCAAACTATTGGTTGCATAGACATGCTTCAATCAAATCTCAGCTTCCATTAGCCTTGAACTTACCAAGGAGACGAGCTTGGGACTTTTTTTGTATCTACTAGCCTGATCGAACGTAAATTGGGAGTAACAATGATAGCATCTTGCAAGTCGATCATGTCACTTAAGGTCAAATTCTCCAATGCAGAACTCAAAAGCTTGATTTTGTTCAAATTTCTACTCAAAAGAAACGAGGATTTTAGATACGGGAATGCTGAGGAAATCTCTTTAGGAAATCCGATAGGGGTACATTCACAATCTATTTTCAGAACTTGTAGCTTAGTGCAAGCGTGTAAGTCAAGTTCCAATATGCCGATAATGCATGATGAACTAAACCAAGTGAAACTCCAGCAGATTTCGAGCTTTTATTTCTATTGACACAACGGCACCGCCATTGACATGAACCTTTTTAATTGATTCAGAGATGTAATAATTGTAATAATATAACGACCCGATTTATCGTTTTAAGAATTAACGTCCCGTTCAACGACTTAAGGTACCGGGCAACTTCATAATATGTATTATGACCCGCGGGTGTGGTCGAGTTTGATTTTCGGAAGATTTAGAATTTAATTGAAAAAGAAATTCTCATTTTGAAGCTTAAATGGAAAGAGTTGACCAAAGAGTTGACTTTTGAGAAAACGACCTCGGAATAGAATTTTAATAATGTCAATAGCTTCGTATGGTGATTTCAGACTTAGGCGTATGTTCGGATTTGGATTTAGAAGTTCGTAGGACAATTCGACACATTTTGGTGAAAGTTGGAAAATAGACAATTTTCGGAAAGTTCGATCGAAGGTTGAAATTTTGATAACAAGGTCGGAATCCGATTCTGAAAATTTGAATAGGTCCGTTATGTCACTTATGGTTTGTGTGCAAAATTTGAGGTCAATCGGACTCGATTCGATAGGTTTCGGCATCGAATGTTGAAGTTGGAAATTTCATAATAGACTAAAGTTTCAAGTGAGTTCGCACAAGATCTAATTTCAAACGGGCATACGTATCTTGATATGAAGTGTTATATGGTGTGTTACCTATCAAAAGAAAGGTCTATGTGTCTAGTTTCCAATGCTTCAAACCGTTCGTCATTTGGATATGTATACAAAAAGTTATGGCCAGTTTACTAGACCTATCATATGCGCGGCCAGATGCGCGACCAAATCCGCGGCCGCGCATATTTGAGAGTTTCTGCCTCCAATCCGCGGCCAAATCCGCGGCCGTGCACGTAGAAACCCATTAAATAATCCCAAGACCGGGTAGAGAGAGAAATAAGTCATTTCTTTGAGCTAGGGCTTGTATATCAAGAGGAATCCGCCCAACACCTCCCTCCTATGAACCAAGGTAATATTTTTAGAGTAATTTTGAGTTGATTACTACTCCTAAATACTTGTATTAATAAGAATTTATCTTGAAGATCCAAAGAATTTCATTTAAATCTCCAAATTGGTCAAGAACACTACAAGTTGGGATTCTCAAGAGTTTCACTATAAGAGGTATGTCTACCATCTTTAACTAATCTATGGTGATTATTTATGTACGAAATATGTGTTAGGACTTATGGGATGGTGATTGGAAGAAATAAGTGCCCAACCTAGGTGTGTTGGTATTGTAGAGATTGTAAAATGAATTAATTGATAAGATTTGTGGGCTGGGAGTGAATTGTTGGGCATGCATGTGCTAAGGGAAGTTGTGGATGACCTAGAGATGATTTAGTTTCGTCGAGGTAAGTATCTTGCTTAACCTCGAGTGGGGGAATTACCCCTTAGGCATTAAGTCTTATGTGCCATTTGTGTAATTGAAAACCATGTACGCGAGGTGACGAATACGTACTTGGTTTATATATGCAAATTTTATTGAGTTAAAGTCTTGAGCATATTGTGTAGTAAATTGAATAATTATTGGCATATATTTATTCATCTACTTGTCGTGCCTAAATCCTTATTGTCGACTCTGTTGTTATATGACAATGTGATGTGATTGTTGTTTGATTATTTATGAAATTTCGTGAATTTGCTGGTTTGATAATTATTGTAATTAAATTTCATTATGGATTTTTCTTCTGCAAATAATTAATTAAATGAGTTTAAGAAGAGGTGTTTATATAATTATTGAAAAATTAAATTTAAACGAAGTTTTTGCTTTATGTTGAGTAATTTCTATCTCTATTGATTGTTTTTGGGTGTTGTACACATTGTGTGGAGTTTGTGGCTATTTGTTGTGAAATTAATTGACTTGGTTGTAGCTTTGAAATTTGATTGTGGCCATTGGGCAAATTGTGATATGGATGGATTTTTGTTATGTTGTGGTGATAACTTCTCGTGTAAATTGTTGTGTTGTGTGAGTTGTTATTTTGGAGAGATAGGGTGGCATTTCACCGTTGATATTATATGGTTATAAGGGTGGCATTTCACCGTTGATATTATGTGGTTATAAGGGTGACATTTCACTGTTGTGTTTATTGGCTATTGATATTGTCTGGGCAGAGCGATAAGGGTGGGTAAATGAGCGATAAGGGTGGCAATGAGAGCGATAAGGGCGGCAACAGGAGCGATAAGGGTGGCTATTGTCGGGGACGATATGTGATGATGTGGGGTTGTGGTGTTGACAATTTTCATGTGATGTTGTGATTTTCTTGTGTTATTTTTATACCTTGTTCAACTTGTCTTGTTGTTAGTAAATTGATAATAATCTGATTTATGTTAAAATTGGGAGCCTGTGGCTATTGCCCGACGGTTTATAAAATAAAATGTGGGCACGAGGTACCGTGAATTGTGATACAAAATGGGGATATTGGCACGTGAATTGTCCATGTAGCTGTGATATAAAATGTGGGCACGAGGTATTGTGATGAAATGATAATGATATTTGGCACGTTAATTGTCCGTCCAGTTATGATATGAAATGAGGGCACGAGGTGCAGGGGAAATATGATGATTTAATTATGGGCACAAGGTGCCGAAAAATATAAAATGGGCTAAGACCCATATTTTGATGATTATGGAATGAGGTGTCACATGGTGACTTTTTAATTGAAAGAATTATGTTAAAGATATTTATTTGAGGAAATTGTATTTGAAAAGATTTGTTGAAAGAATTATATTTGAAAAATAATTATTTGAGAAAATTATATTTGAAAGAGAGTTACGTGGAAGAACTATGTGAAAGACATTTATTTGAAGGACTTGATTTAATTGGGTGTAATTGTGTTTATTAATTGTTGAAGTGATATTAATAGTATTCTTTTTGTCTGATGTGCATATCACAGGTTGTTCCATGTTGTCCTATTATTGTTTGTTTCCTATTATTTTATATATTATATTGCACAGGTTTTAGACTAGTGAGTGTCTTGACTGTACCTCGTCTCTACTCCACTGAGGTTAGTCTTGATACTTATTGGGCACCGCTGTGGTGTGCTCACTCTACACTTCTGCACATTTTGTGCAGAGCCAGGTATTGAAGATAACAGACTTGAGCAGAGTTAAAGCGGGATCGTAAGGATTCAAGGTAGAGCTGCTTGGTCGTCGCAGTCCCTTGGAGTCTTTTCATTTCATTGTACTGTTAACGTATAATCAAACAGTATTATATATTCGGTTCTTCTGACCATTCTATGTATTCAGTTAGAGTTCGTGACTCAGTACTACCAGTTTTGGGAGGTTTTGTATTGTAATTATTTACGCTGTTAGATTTTAAATAAATAAAAAAAATATAGCTTCAAAAGGTAGTTGAAATCGGCTTATCTAGTCTTAGAGACTAGGTGCCATTACGACGCCTGTGATGGGATTTTGGATCGTGACAAATAATCTTTAAAAGTTAATTCAACAATTGAAGGGCACTTGTTAATAAACTTGGAGAAAGTTGTGGGATATATACAAACGGAATCAAAATATATCTCTTCCAACAGAGGAAACTCCTTAATACCAAAGTTTTCCTCCTTAAGGGTGCAACCTTTTAAGTGCGGGACGGTTAATAATCTTGACTCAAAAATTACGGGGGGACAAATCGAAAAAGGTGCAACTAGAACAACGTGAGAACAGATAGAATTCCGTGAAAGTAGTGTTGTCCGCAGCAGCAAGTTTGATCAGGCGGTGAGTGCTATAGGACCTGTATAATTGCAATAATATCTGTCTGTTGAAAGCGTTTGTACAAATTTGCGGTCATGAAAGGATGATATCATGTGATGCCACTTGCTGGATTCCACCATTGAGTCCATTGGCTATAGCACATACCATATATCATTAAAGTATATATTATAGCAGTCTTATAGTGCCAATTTAAGAAGAAGTCACTAAATTCAGATTTCTAATAGACTATACATCATACTATCCATGGAAATAGAAAAACAGTAAGTTCATTTCCTATCACGTGGTAATAGTAATGTATTTAATAATAAAGAACAATACATAAACCCCTCTAAACTTGATTCAGTTTACAACTTAGATATGCTATGTCCCACCGACCTATTTATTGAAGTACTCTTGCCTAGTTGCTATGCGGATTCATTCAAACCTGCATTAAGGTTACACATTACTCATCATTTAATCAAATGAAAAACTATGACCCAACTTATAATAAAAAATTTACTAAATTGTATATCCTAAATTTTAACTTCCATCATATTGTTGTTAAACCAAAAAAACTAAAAGAAAAACGATCTGTTTAAAAAGGCAATTACCATTGAAATCCAAAGCTAATTTGATGAATGCCTCGTCTTGTGATTAAGGCAAGGATCTTAAAATCTTTCAATAAACAACGCCAACACATGTAAGTACTACATTTATAACACTTGTAAAATCTGAATTTGCCCAACGTGTAATTAGACGAGATTGGAACGTGATGAACCGAGGGTCGTCATTGTAACATCGAGATCAAGGGCAAAGCCGGGTTATCGAGCTCAAGATACCGAGTTCGATTCAATACCGAGATCGAGTCAATATCAAGCTCGAGTCAATATCGAGCTCGAGTCGGTATCGAGCTCGAAATCTGGAGATCGACCAATATCAAGTCTGACCAAGATCGAGCTAAGAAACAAGAGCCGTTGTAGCTGCACTTAGGGAGAAAATCTCGGCGAGAATTAAGGAAAAACTAAATTAACTAATCTATCATGAGATCCCCACTATGTATTTTTTATTATATCCAAAGTAGGATCCTTCCACTATAAAAGAGAGGCTATCATTTCTGTAATAGGTAATTGAACATTAAGGCATCTACACACTCCCTTATTAAAATGATTATTGATATTCATATATAGATACAGGAGAAATTATCCTTTTGTGAGCCTTGTACATTGATTCATCTTGGTTGTTCATAAATCGTTTTCTACTTAGTTTTGTTTGTATTTCATTCCTTTTTTTACAGTCAATATTTGATATATTTCTACTTACTCTTTCGATTTGTACCAAGCTATACCACGTATCTTTAGAACTGCATATAAATTCAACTCTATCCGTTTTTCGGGTAAACAGTTTGGCGTCCACCGTGGGGCTAAGGATAATAGTGTTTATTTGGTACAAATCTCTCTGAAACACACTATTTTACACTTGCTCTTGGAAGTGTCTTTGAATTTCAGGTTGAAAACGATGAATTCTCAATTAATGGCCTACCTATCGACAACGAAGCTGGCCTTCAAGATGAGAACAACAACTTAACCCTCCCCCCTCCCGGGGGGTGGAAGGCCACTCGTCGATCCCGTTGGATCTCGGGTCGAAGAACCAATAGACTTTAATTCACATGCGGCCATCGAGGCAAACCAATGTTCCGACCCTGAAAACAGTATTCATGGCGGAACTCGATCTGTAGCTCGAACTACCCAAAACGCTGAGGAAAACAAAATCAGCTTGCGTATGATTTTTAAAATGTTGCAAGCTCAACAAGTAGCAATAGCCCAATTGCAGAGCCAAACCCAGGCACCGACCAGACTCAAGCCCAGTCCACCCTGAGAAGTCACCCACAAAAAGAGGCCAGATGTAGTAAGGTCGAATGAGCAAGAATCGGGGACTAATCCCGAAATTATTAAGATGTTGAAGGAACTGACAAAATGAATAGAGTCGGGAGAAAGGAGGATTGAAGCAAATGACTGTGAGCACCTAATTTTTGACTATATTTGAATTTTTATCACCTTCTACTATGTAAATATTTTCAGAATTTAATATATATTTTTTAGCTTTGATATATATATTAATAATTTAAAAGGTCAATAATTACTATTATTATTATTATTATTATTATTTTTATCTTTGTTTTTAAATAAAATGAATTAAAAATCGAAAATAAATAAAATTTAATTATTATTATTTTTTTAAAACAAATTTCGGATGGGAATTAAAAAATAGGAAAAGTAGAAATATAAAATTAAAAAGTAAAAGTAAAAGTAGCTAGAAATTGTTTAATAAAAAAAGTAAAAGAAAGTGAAAAATTAAACAAAATAAAAGTAAAAGAATGTGAAAATTTTAAAAATGAAAAGTAAAATAAAGTGGAATTATAAAATAAAAGTAAGAGTATCTGAGTTTTTTTTTTAAAAAAAGTAAAAGTAAGTGGGAAAATAAAAGTAAAATAAGTGGGAAATAAAAAAAGAAAAGTAAAAGAAGTGGGATTTTAAATATATTAAAAGTAAAAAAAGTGAACAATTAAAAAATAAAAGTAAAAGAAAGTGGGGAATTATTATTTTTTTAAAAATAAGAAAAAAGGGAAGTGAAAATTCTTTTTAATTAAAAATAAAATAAAAAATAAAATTAAAAATTAAAAATCTGTAAATTCCGAAAAAGTTTTCTATAAATAGAAGAGAAATGTGATGAAAAAAAGGAGGGAGAGAGAAAGGAAAAAATAGGGAGGAAGGAATTGAGAAAAAATTATTTTCTTCTTCTAGGATAAGGAAATTTCTACTCGTGTCATTCTTTCTTCGGCTTTCTTTCGAAAACTCCAGCAGCTTCACCACCCCAAACCCACCAGCCCTTGACCACGTTTGAGCCATCATTAACACCAAAAAAAACAAAGGCTCCAAAAATAGCCACTAAATCATCAGTTTTGCAAGGTCGATTGAGGTTGCAAGTTGAGATTTGCCGCTCGAGTTTTTCGTGGTCCGAAGGGTCCAGTTGAGAGCTATCCGATCATTGAGTGGTTGTAATTTAAATCCACAATCATCAATACAAAGATTCACTTCTCTTTCTATTTTGTTTTTCTCATTAATGTTTTGGGTCACTCTGTTTTAATTTAACTTTGAGTATGATATGATCGAGTTTGCATCTGAGTGTGCTAAGATTAATTTGTTCTCATATTGAGTATTTATTAAGATTAATTTATTGTCCTTTTTAGTAGTTCATATGGTTAATTTTATTGATGAATATGTATTAATTCGTTACTTTTCTTGTTTATTCAATGAAGTAATGGCTTTCCATTTTAGCATGCTTTAGTTTCATTTTGATCTCCTATCTTAGTGACTAAATTGGTCCTGCCTGTATCTATCTATTCCTGCTATAAATTTAGTCTAGTTTCAAATATTGGTTAGAAGTAAAATTATAAGAGATTAGGTTGGGCCATGATTGGTGTAAGACTTTAATTGGACTTTCCTAGTATATTTATGGGCTAATTGTTGCACATGACCAAAAATAAATAAACATTCACAAGCTAGTCAACGTTTTCCATAATTAATTTACTTCATTTCCTCCATAACAATATACATACCTCATGACCTTACAATAATGTCAAAAATTAGTAATTGAATAATATTCGAATACCGTAGCTTGATTTAGGCGAGATTAATAATAAATCATCGTGACTATGGGTACGGTTCCCGTGGCATGGTCACGATAC
>AWOL01S0067858.1:54502-91882 GCA_000715115.1 Nicotiana otophora
AAGAAAGATGGGAAAACCCGAGTGTGTGTTGATTATCGGGATTTGAACAAAGCAAGTCCCAAGGACAACTTTCCACTGCCAAACATTCATATTCTTGTTGACAACTGTGCCAAACATGAGATACAGTCTTTCGTGGATTGTTATGCTGGGTATCACCAGGTTCTGATGGATGAGGACGACACAGAAAAGACGGCTTTCACCACACCGTGGGGAACTCATTATTACAGAGTCATGCCATTCAGTTTGAAAAATGCCGGGGCAACTTACATGAGAGCCACGACTGTCATCTTCCATGACATGATGCACCGAAAAATTGAGATGTATGTGGATGATGTGATCATTAAATCCAGAACACAAGAAGGCCATGTGCGAGATCTGAGAAAGTTCTTTGAGCGTCTGGGCAGGTATGATTTGAAATTGAATCCAGCCAAATGTGCATTCGGAGTTCCATCTGGGAAACTTCTGGGGTTTATAGTCAGCCGAAGGGGTATTGAGTAAGATCCGACAAAGATAAAGTCTACTCGGGATTTGCCACCTCCAAGAACCAAGAAAGAGGTCATGAGTCTGCTAGGGAGATTGAATTACATCAGCAGGTTCATTGCTCAGCTTACTACAACGTGTGAGCCCATATTTAAGTTGCTGAAGAAAGATGTAGCGATCAAATGGACAGATGAATGTCAAGAGGCATTTGATAAGATCAAAGAATATCTGTCAAATCCGCCAGTGTTGGTTCCAACCGAGCCAGGAAGACCTTTATTCTTGTATCTGACAGTCTTGGAAAATTCCTTTGGCTGTGTCCTGGGGCAACATGATGTGACCGGGAAGAGAGAGAAGGTCGTATACTACTTGAGCAAGAAGTGTACCATTTATGAAGCCAAGTATACTTTGTTGGAAAGAACTTGTTGCGCCCTAACTTGGGTCGCCCAGAAGCTCAGACATAATCTTTTGTCCTACACCACATATCTCACAACTAGAATAGATCCTCTGAAGTACATATTCCAGAAACCAATGCCCACGGGAAGGTTAGCAAAATGGCAAATCCTGCTTACTGAGTTCAACATTGTCTATGTCACCCGTACAGCGATGAAAGCTCAAGCCTTGGCAGATCATCTAGCTGAGAACCCGATTGATGATGAATACCAACCCCTAAGTACTTACTTTTCGGACGAGGATGTAAATTCAGTTGAAGTAATTCCAGAAGACACCAATGCTTGAAAATGTTTTTTGATGGAGCTGTAAATGCAAAAGGTGTCGGGATTGGGGCAATTTTGGTTTCGCCCACCGGTTAGCACTATCCGGCCACCGCCCGGCTTCGGTTCTTCTGTACCAACAACACCGCTGAGTATGAATCCTGCATTATGGGCATGAATATGGCAGTTGATCTGGATGTGGAAGAATTGTTAATCATGGGAGATTCAGATTTGATCATTCGGCAAGCCCAAGGTGAATGGGAAACTCGAGATATCAAGCTTATCCCATATAGGCAACATATAGAAGATCTTAGCAAACGATTCAAGTCCATCGAGTTCAGGTATATTCCTCGATTCCACAATGAGTTAGCTGATGCATTAGCTACTTTGGCCTCAATGCTGCCTTATCCGGGCAATGTCCATATTGACCCGCTGGAAATCCAAATTCGAGAAAGGCATGGTTATTATAATACAATTGAAATAGAACCAGATGTTCAACCATGGTATCATAATATCAAAAGGTTTATGAAAATAAAGAAATATCCTGAGCAGGCTAGTGGAGACCAAAAGAGAACCATTAAAAGGCTTGCCAGCGATTTCTTCTTGAGCGGAGAAATCTGGTACAAAAGAACTCCAGATCTGAATCTCTTGAGGTGTGTAGATGCCCTAGAAGCTTAAAAGATCATGAACGAAGTGCATTCGGGAGTATGTGGATCTCACATGAACGGATATGTCGTTGCAAAGAAAATCCTTCGAGCAGGTTATTACTGGATGACCATGAAAAATGATTGCTTCAGTTTTGTCCGAAAGTGTCATCAGTGTCAGATACATGGTGACCGGATGCATGCACCGCCTTTAGAGTTGCATCCTATGTCATCACCTTGGCCGTTTGTTGCCTGGGGTATGGATGTCATTGGGATAATCGAGCCAAAAGCTTCAAATGGGCACGGATTCATCTTGGTTGCCATTGATTATTTCACAAAGTGGGTTGAAGCAGTCACTTTCAAAGCCGTCACCAAGAAAGCGGTGGTGGACTTCGTGCATTCCAACATTATTTGTCGTTTTGGTATTCCTAAAACTATCATTACAGACAATGCTGCAAATCTGAACATCCACTTAATGAGGGAGGTATGCAAACAATTTAAGATTACGCATCGTAATTCTACCCCTTATCGGCCCAAAGCTAATGGCGTTGTTGAAGCTGCAAATAAGAATATTAAGAAGATCCTCAAGAAAATGATTCAAAGTTCTAGACAGTGGCATAAAAAGCTGCCTTTCGCATTATTCGGATATCGCACAACCGTGCGCACATCAGTTGGGGCTACACCTTACTTATTGTTTTATGGTACTGAAGCCGTAATACCTGCAGAAGTTGAAATTCCCTCTCTTCGAATCATTGTTGAAGCCGAGATCGAGGATGATGAATGGATCAAGGCCCGATTGGAAAAATTAACTATGATTGATGAAAAGCGAATGGCCGCAGTTTGCCACTGGCAGTTGTACCAACAAAGAATGGCCCGTGCCTACAATAAGAAAGTGCGACCCAGGAAATTTGAAGTGGGGCAACTCGTTCTGAGACGTATTCTCCCGCATCATGAGGAAGCAAAAGGAAAATTTGCTCCAAATTGGAAAGGTCCGTACATTATAAGAAAACTGTTGTCGAAAGGAGCGTTGTACTTGGGAGACATTGAAGGAAATGACTCCGAAACAGCTGTCAATACAGATGTGGTCAAGAGGTATTATGTTTGACTTTTTTTTGTTTCTTTGATCACCCTCTTTGGAACCTGGAAGTTACTACGGAAAAGGAGGAAAAAAAAGATTAAAAAAATAAAGTATCTTGAACTACGTTCGACTTGATTCCGAAAGGATACGTAGGCAGCCTCTCTCTGGGGTTCAGTCACACCAAAACCAAAACCCAAATTCCCTCAAAAGTGAAACTGGGGCAGATGTTATAATGGTTTGGCGATGGTTTTGTCTGAAAGGTTCTAAAGTTGTAATTCAATCCAAATCCTTTTTACCCAAATACTTTTCAAGTCCTTCCGATCAATCGGCAAAGAGATTTAAAATGGGAGGATACAGTTACTCAGATCCGATACAACAAAATGAGAGAAATAAAATGAGAGAGTCTTATTGGTGAAAACCTCACGGGCATCATAAGGCGATGGTAAGTAGAGAAATTCAAAAATGAGAGAGTCTTGTTAGTGAAAACTCACAAAGAGAACTATAAGGCGATGGTGAGAAGAGAAATGAGAGAGGCCATCTGGTGAAAACCCGCAAAGAGCGCCACTGATCGAAAAGAGGATCCTCACAGTCACTGACATCGACACAGTCCTGGGCAAAGTTTCTCAGTCTCAAAGCGAGAGTTGGATGGTTTACACAGATCAGGCATCTTGTCCAAAAGGCATGTCATGTTCATTGAAGTCTGTATACACTCCAGATAAGTCCTTTTTTCTTTTCCCTGAAAGGGATACCTTTTGTCTAAATTCATTTGTCCATTCCATTGTTTGCTTTTCTTTGAATCCTTTTCGGTTTAACTCTGTTCTGAAACTAAGACAAAGAAGGGAAGGCATGACTGATTTACAGGTTTCTCACTTGATACAAGCCAATATGCAAAAAAAAAAAAGGCACCCAGTCTCGCCAAGGGCATCAAGTTAACTCCAACTGGCCATGTTGGCCGATGTTTCGAAATCAAAAACTGTTGAAAGAGGAAATTCAAAGTCAAATGCCCACAAGGGCAAAATAAAAGTTGGAAAGGTTAAGTACCACGTGACTAACCATCATGGCAAAGTCCGGAAAAGCCAGAGGTTCTCCGAGGTTAGAAATGCAATCGATATTCAGGAAACAACCAGTTGCAACTGAAAGGACCGAGACCAAGTGACTGAAACAATCAAGGCTACAAAACCAACCACCGTTTCATACTGACAAATTTTTCTTTGTTTGAAAAAAAATAGGGAAATAGGTGCAATCCAAAAGCAACCTTGCAAGAAGCAGGTGCAACCAAAACGAAATTACGCAAAGGCTAGAAACAGTTTTACAGCAACTACTGCAAAAGGGACGTCTTCTCCAAACTCTTTCCCGCATTTTACTCATTATCTTAAAAAATTATATGAAATTAAAAAGAAAGAAAAAAAATCATGGTAGTATAGGGTCTCCAATCCCTAGTTGCGTCGACAGTTCATCCAGTTTTCCATGTATCTATGCTTCGAAAGTATCATGCTGACCTATCACATGTGTTGGACTTCAGTACAGTTCAGCTAGATCAGAGTTTTGGTTATGAAGAAGAGATATTTGCCATTATTGATAAACAAGTTTTCCAGTTGAGGTCCAAGAGGATTTCTGCAGTAAAGGTCCAGTGGAGGGGCCAACCAGTTGAGGAAGCGACTTGGGAGGCCGAAGAGGACATGCAGAGCAAATATCCACACTTATTTAACACTCCAGGTATTATTCTAAACCCGTTCGAGGACGAACGTTTGTTTAAGAGGTGGAGAATATAATGATCCAACCGGTCATTTTAACTTTTAAAAACTCGTTCCGTAAAATAAAACTCCCCGAGCATGCTTTTATTAATTTATAACTTGCGGGGATGGTTGGTTCGGAATTTGGAAGTGTATGGGTTGAAATCGGAACGCTTGGTTCCTTAAGTTTGACTTCGGTCGACATTTTAAGAAAACGACCTCGGAATCGGGATTTTACGGTTCCAATAGGTTCGTATGATGATTTCGGACTTGGGCGTATGTTCGAATCGGGTTTTGGATAACCCGGGAGCGTTTGGGCGCTTAATAGTAAAAATCAACTATTTGAAGGTTTAATGTTCTTTAAATTTGGTTTGGAGTAGGTTTTTGAGAAATTGAATTCCGTTTGGAATTTCGAGTTTGGGAATAGTTCCGTATAATGATTTAAGACTCGCACGCAAAATTTCGTGTCATTCCGGGTAGTTTAAGTATGTTTCGGCATATTGGAAGTAAATTGAAGAATTTAAAGTTCTTAAGTTTGATTCAATTTGGTTTGAGGTGTGATTCTTAGATTTTATGTTGTTTTGCACGTTCCGAGAGTTCGAGCGAGTCCGTTTTATGATTTCAATCTTGTTGGTATGTTCGGGCGGGACCCGGGATCCCGAGTGTTAACCGAACGAGGCGCAGACCAATTTTCGGACTTGGGAGAAAAATGCTGAAGCTTTCTGCTTCTGGTACGTTCGCACCTGCGCTTGGACAGCCGCAGGTGCGACCCTCGCAGATGCGAGCTTCAATCGAAGAAGCGGAAGGGGGAATGAAGGCCCGCCATCGCAGGTGCAGAACATTTGGGCGCACCTGCGAACGCGCAGGAGCGAGAATTGTTGCGCAGATGCGATCGGGCCTAGGCGAGTGAAACTCGCACATGCGAGGAATTTCCGCAGGTGCGGTACCCCTTCCGCAGATGAGAAACCACTGGTTGGCTGAATGGTTAAAAATCGGGGCTCAGACATTTTGATCCTATGTTTCCTCCATTTTCGGGCGATTTCAGAGCTTTTGAGAAGGAAGTTCATCTAACAGCTTGAAGGTAAGTTAATTCTACACCCCTTGAGTTAAATTCATAGATTATAAATAGATTATAACTAGTAAATCTTAGAAATCAAAGGTTTAGATGAAAAACCTAGTTTTTTTTTATAAAAATTAGATTTTAACCACGAAAATGGTTATGGAATTGGATATAAATTATATATTTGAGTTCTTGAGATTATGAGTAACGTTTTCATCCAAACATTTCCGAAATCCGGGCACGTGGGTCCGGGGTGAATTTTAGGAATTTTACAATTTTGGATAGAGTAATTTAATTAATAGATTAATTTCGAATTATTGAACATATATTAATTATTTTATATAATTTTTGGATAGTTTCGGATTTTTCGGCACCCTATCACCCTAGTGGGAACGGGCAAGCGGAGACCACCAATAAAATCATACTCCAAAACCTCAAAAAGAAGTTGAGCGATGTCAAAGGAAGATGGAAACAAATCTTGCCCGAAGTCCTATGGGCATACCGTACGACCTCGAAGTCCAGTACCGGGGCCACCCCCTTCTCGTTGGTTTGTGGCGCAGAAGCCCTAATACCGTTTGAAGTCGGAGAATCGAGTCTATCGAAGAATTGAATGACGAGGCCATGAATACGATCCTGGAGCTGTTAGATGAAAGGCGCAAAGATGCCCTGGTTCGGTTGGCCGCCCAAAAATAGCGGATCGAGATGTATTACAATCAAAGAACCAACCTTCAACACTTCAATGTCGGGGACTTAGTATTAAGAAAGGTCACACTAAGAACTCGAAATCCAAACGAAGGGAGGCTGGGGCTGAACTAGGAAGGTCCGTATCAAGTTATTGAGATCACCGAAAAAAGATCATACAAACTCGAGGCAATGAACGGTGAGCGATTACCAAACAACTGGAACATAACTCACTTTAAGAGATACTACTGCTTAAGGTACAATCCAACTCATTACTTTTATTTATTTACATTCTGGACTAACATTTGCAGGTGACGGGCAAAGAACGATACAATTTTTAGGCCTAAAAGCACATGTTGCACTCTTTTTCTCTTGAACCGGTTTTGTCCCAAATGGATTTTCTGGTAAGGTGTTTAATGAGGCAACAGTAAATCGTGCTAACTTAGAATTGAAGACCGGCTACAAAACTGTGTCAAAGATCATGACAACACTATTCGAGGCTTCTCTATGATCGACCACGAACACTAGGGGGCATCACCCTCGGAGAATAATTTTAGCAAGGAAAGAAACTTTGTGCTTGAATAATCTAGGCTCGATCAATATGATCTACTATAAGGGACAAATGGTCTAATGAACCGTGCCCACCTAGACCGCCCGAGCCCGGGCACAAAGCTTGAACACATGTATAACTTTGTATATACGCACAAAATTAAAAGGAAGTTTCTACCTTGCGGATAAATATTTTGCCCCTTGAAAATTTTTCTTTCAATGTTTTGATCCTCCAAAGAGATCGAGCCCAAGGGCCACCTCACTCGGGGACTGCCGCCTAAGGCAGATTCGGATAACCTGGGATAATGAAGCACCGGGGGCACAAAGTTTATTTGGAAGTGCCCGAACTTTAAAGGCTACGACCACCTACATTCAGGAACGGTTATCTCGATTTAGCCCGGATGACTCGGGGTAACAAGCCCACTAGGCAGTACCCGAACTAGAAAGACTACGGCCGTATTGAAATGGTTCAGAGACGTCCGAGACCCGTAACTAAAAATAAGGCCTTCAAAATTTTTAAATCCGGTTCGAAAGGCTACCCTTAGCAAATTATAATCTAAAACGTTCTAAGTATTTTGGGGAAAGTTTCTGGTCATATCGAGCCCCCACGAATCGTAAACAAAATAATATTGAAAGAAAGTCTTGTTCGAACCTCGAGGCAAGACCTAAATATTACATGCTAAGGCATTTCGATATCTTTGCAATCATAAAGAACAAAGCAAAAAGAAACAAGCTTAAAAACTGTTGAAGGGAAAAATGAGCTATATATATATATATATGAAAAGATCTTTACAAAGGCCAAACGGCCTTGACAAAAAGTACAAAAGTACAAAAATACAAAAAACAAAGAAAAATATACAGGCACTTGAACGGCCTGGTCTCCACCGGAGCCTGCCTCATCACCGGCGCCATCAGAGTCTTCTCCACCCCTGGATCCGTCCGAACCCTCGGAGTCTTCTTCATCTTTGGGATACGCCAGTTTCTTGGCCTCGGCTTCGAACCCCTTAGCACTTTCGACCTCAGCCGATAAATCAAAACCCGTAGCATGAATTTCTTCGAAGGCATCCCTACGGGACTGCCATTTCACGTATTCGATGATATCTTTCAGCCGGTCCCGGGCTGCCTCGGCATCTTCCTTATACTGGGCCACAATCTCGTCGGCATCAGCTTTGGTTACTTCTACTAGGCATCAGAAATAACCTAGCTTAGCTGAGACTGGAGCTCCTCGATCTTTTGGGACTGTGCCTCATCTCCCTTGTCGCTCGAAGCTGGACCTCCATCGAGGTCAACTGCGCCCAGGCAGTCTCCTTTTTCGAGGCCAGGCAGTCCATCCTGCCTTTCCACTCTTCGGCCTCGACCTTGACTGCATCCATCTCTGCTCGGAGCTGGTCTAACCGATCAATCTTCTGTTGAACCTGCGGGTTCTGACCATTAGACACCGTATCTAGATCATCGTCACTAACTTCAAAAAGTTTTACATGTTCAACCAGGGCGCACGTGTTCTTTCCGAGCCGCTTCCAACTCAGCTCGAAGGCTCTTAGCCTCTCCTTTAACTGCTCACTGAGAAGTTTGTACGTGTTTTTCTTCTCAGTAAGCTCTCTGACTTCGGCTTCGAGCTGGTTCAGCTCATCCCAGTACCGGAGGAAAGTTTTATGGTGAAGAACTGAGGCCTATAAATACGAAGAAAAATATTAGGTTTATCAATGAATTAATTCAAGTATAAAAGGAGAAATTGAAATCATCGAGAGTTATCTAAAGTTACCTGGTTCAGCGCCTGTTGTGCTTCGTTGAACAGGTAGGGCAAGTCTACCTCGCTCATTTTGGCCTGGTATTCTTTGGACACCAGGCACCAGAGGTAACTGGCCACCCCTACGGGGGCGAAAAGATCCCGAGAATCCTCGGGAACAGTAATGACAATAGACCGCTTCCGATTAGGATCCACACTCGGAGCAGGGAACCAATTAACCAATTTTGGGCTCGAGTTAGGCCCGCCTTCCCCCGAGGTCAGACTCTTCCTCGGTACCTCTATGTCGTCCAATACGGTGACATCTTCCGTGGCGGTGGAATCCATGCCATCAAAAAAGCAGTTGAGGGGGTCGTTTGCTCCATGGGCCCCTCGTTGGGGCGCTCATTCACCATTTGAGCCTCATTGTACATGGACTCGGTGAACGAGGGTGACTCGGTGATGTCTATAATACCGAGTGCCTCCTTCGGGGCGTTGCCTACATACCAGGAAGCCTCGGTCCCGGCCTCCTCATCGACCTCTTTAGCTTGAGGCAGATCGGCCTCGCGGTTTTATGATTCTGAGGCCCTCTTCCCTTCATGCTGCAACGACACGCAGGACACCAAAACAAAAGGTTCTTCTTCTTCTTCGGATTCATCTCACAACCGATAGAGCGAATCCAAAGATGGTGCTCGGGCACTGGCGCTTTCTTTTGACTTGCGAACCAGCCTTCTTCTTGTTTTCTTTTTCTCCGAGCTCGGGGAACTCGAAGCCATTTTTATTTTCTTCTCTTCGGCCTGCCTTGGATCAGGGGACTCGACAGGTAAGTCCTCGTTACCAGCTGGAGGCCTCAGCTCGACTTCCTTAGATAAGTGATAAGTAGGGTATTTTGGCTACTTATTAGCGCCCTTTAGCTTCCGTTTTAGTCCAAAAGCGCTTAATTGTGTTCCCGAAAACTGATGAAATGTGCTTAATTACAGGAATATTAGAAGATGAGCTCCAGATATGAAATCCAACTCAAGAAGGGGTAATCTGAACTCAAGGACAAAAACATGCACAAAAGCTTAGAAGTGCGGACCGCAGAATATCATCTACGGCCGCAGGTTGTGAAGAATCTTCCATCAGAGAATGTTGCAATGTGTGGTCCGCATATGAAGTGTGAAGCTACAGAAGCTGGGTCAGAGAAAAAGTTCAGAGAACCCGCATCTCAAGTCCACCAAAAGTGCGGACCGCATAATTAATGTGCGGCCGCCGAAGAAGAGTTGCGCGGTCCCAGTCATATTTGTGCGGACCGCAGAAGAACAAGGTGCGGCCGCACTTACAATTGTGTGGACCGCAGAAAGAGTGCAGTGCGGACGCATATCAAAATTATGTAGCCGTGTATTCCAATCCTGTCAAGCTGAAGAAAAGTGCGGATCGCACATGGAATTGTGCGGCCGCAGAACCTCCGTAAGGGCATTTTTGTCCGAAAGTTCTAGCCCTGTATAAATAGATAAGTTTCACTTTTTTAGGTTAACTTTTGATATCAACTGCTACAGTAGACGGTTCCTTTTACTCTTTTTAGTAGTTTTTGCTATTTTGAGCTTTTTCAACATAGAGTTTATCAATTTAATTAGCAATATGGGTTTAATTATCATTTCTTCATCTTTTTCTTCCAATTTAAGCATGAATAGCTAGATTTTTACTAGGGTTGTGACCCAATCCTAGTGTGTAAACTTAATGGGTGTTTGATTTATTGCTTGTTTATAGTTGGGTGTTTAATTTTTAGCCTTGTTCTTGCTTTTATTTGAAGAATTAATGGTTGCAAATATTAGTTCATGCTTATTTGACTTGGTCTCTACTTGAGAAAGAGAGACTTAGTCTAGAAAAACTTGGCTAACAAGAAATTGGGTCAATCGAGAGATTGATAAGCCCAATTAAAGGGTTTAACTTAGAGATAGTAAAATCCAAGTTGAGGTTTTATTCAACCGTTTTTTTCAATATCCATTTGGACTTGAGAAAGCTAAATTTGGAAAAATCACTCTCTGATCGAGAGGTATTGAGTGGGTAACCGAGTGTTGATAGCTATAACACACCCCGACCAATAGAACAAGCTTTAAAGTTTACAACCCATTAGGCAAACACCTAGGTGAAGGTCATAGTCCTAGGCCTTTTATCTCATTTGAAAAACAACAAAAGCAATTTCCTAGTTTTAGTCTTTAAATTGCAATCGTAGTGAAATTTAGGTTTTTAAACAACTAAACTTTGCGGAAGTGCAAATTTAGATATACAAACTCACACGCTAAGATATTTACTAATAACTCTCATTCATATAGCTCCCTGCGGAATGCGACCCCGACTCTTGTTGGATATTACTATTGCATCGACCGTTTTAATAACCTCGAATAGAGGAGTGAACTTAGACTCGAATAGAAGAGGTTAAGAAAATGAGAAAGCAGCAGGCATCTAAGAAGTCAGTGGACGAGCTTCGTAGCCAGGTCACAAAGCTTGCAGCAGTTGGAGATATTCCATTTGACATGTTGATAGACCCGCACCACCCAGGCCCAGCTCCTACAGCTCCTACAGCACCTACAGCACTAGCTGGCCAGTCTGAGGAGCTAACACTGCTGAGGCAGTCCGTCATATATTCACCAACCCAGCCACTCCCGGACTTGAGGATGATGAGATCCAATTGGATGACGCTGAGGTCAGTTCCACTGCCGGGGACACAGAGATGGCCACAGAGCCATAAGGAGTTTTCTTCACTCTCACCCTTCTCTTACTCTTATGTTGTTAAGCATTGGGGACAATGCTTATATTTATTCGGGGAGGGGCGGGGGGAGGGTGGAGTTTCTTTGACACATTCTGATGATTCTACATTTTGATAACTATGAGACATTTGGCCTGTAATTAACTTATTACTATTTTCTTCCTCTTTCTCATTATATTCTCTCTTATCTTTCATTATGTATATTCGTTTAGCTTTCAATAGCTCTTTTGTTTTAAAGCTCATTTATCTTTATGTTTGTCTTCTATTTAAATTAGTAGCTTTTTTTGATTTAATAGCTTCTTTTTATGTCTTAGTGGATAATAAGCCTTTGAATTTTTTAATGCCATGGTTCTTTCCAAAGGTGGTTTTTGTGTGAACCGGGTGGCTCTTCCCAATGATGGATGGCATGATAACCTTCTTAAGGGATTGAGTCCGTTTTTGATTTTTAGGTAATAATAGTAGTAATAGTGAATAAGAATACCTAATTGAGTCATGCTCGAAGAGTCAAACATATTTTACTTGGTACCAACACACTTAACTATGTGCTTATGGTTAAAAATAAGGTTTTTGGAAAGAAATAGCTCTAATTAGGGACCTTTTGAATCTTGTGTCGACTTAGGCAATCATCGAGTGGTTTAGTCGAACCATAGTAATTTTCAATCTTGAATATGGTCATTGTGGGCCCTTGACTTTATCTTCTTTAACAATCCAGCTGCGTGAGAGGTGAGATGTTGTTGTTGCAAGTCCAAGTACTCGAGCGAATGGTCTAGAACTTGCCCTGAATATGTTTCTAAGCAAAATTTTAAGTTTTGCTTGGCTTGAGAAATGATTGTAGGCTCTCCTTAACCCGCTTGAAAGTTTTCGTTACCCACCAATATTGTTATCTCTAGTTAACCCATTCGAGCCTAAGACCTTTGTCATTTGATAACCATGTAACAAGCCTTTACCCGCTTTGTCGTGACCCTCTCTTGGCACCCGAAATTGCTTTAACACTCTTTTGAAATAATTGGCTAAAAACATAAGTTTGGGGGAGAGACGAGGAGTTTGAAAAAGGTATCAAGGCAAGAAAAAGAAAGAACAAAAAAAAAGAAAAATGCAAAAAGAAAGTTAATAAGTTGAAGAGTTGAAGGGATTCAAAGAAAAGTAATGATGCAAAGCATGGAGAGATCAAAGAAGGAGAAAATGAATATCATGACCAAGAAAGAGTGATTTTAAGTCTCTCTAGTTCCCCTAAGGAAAAGAAAATGCCTCAAAGAGTTGGCAAAGCATGAGCCTAGAAAAGAAAATGGAGTGCCTAAGGAAAGATGAACCCGTTCTATCATAGCATTTTCAACCTTAGTCCAAAAGCCTTCATTGCATTCCAAAAAAGCCCTACGTGATTTCAAGTAGAGTGAGCTTACATTAGTGGTAATTTAGATAAGAGGAAAACCTATGGTACTTAAAGTCGTACTTACGACATTCTTTTGAGAGAGATGGGCGAACCTTTCACAAATCTTTGGATTGAGTGCTATATTTTTAAGTGAGATAGGCAAACGGGGAGTAGAGGAGGAGGATATTTGGATCCACAATGACCTACATGAAAGAGCGAGCTTCTTTGATGAACAAAGTCAACTCTTGATGCTCAAGTGTCACACTAGAACTATTTGTACTTAAAAGTTTAATTTGTTGCCTTGTTGATAATTCATAAATGGTGTGGATAATTGTTGGTCCCAATTTACGTGTGATTGATTCACTGTTGATTAGATGGAATGGCTCGTAGCTTGTGGAGGTGGGAACTACTTTATTTTCTTGAGGACAAGCAAAAACTTAAGTTTGGGGTAGTTAATAAGTGGAAATTTTGGCTACTTATTAGCGCCCTTTAGCTTTCGTTTTAGTCCAAAAGCACTTAATTGTGTTCCCGAAAACTGATGAAATGTGCTTAATTGTAGGAATGTTGGAAGATGAGCTCCCGAGATGAAATCCAACTCAAGAAGGAGTATTCTGAACTCAAGGACAAAAACAGGCACACAAGAATCTTCCATCAGAGAATGTTGCAAAGTGCGGTCCGCACATGAAGTGTGCGACCACAGAAGCTGGGTCAGAGCAAAAGTTTAGAGAACCTGTATCTCAAGTTCACCAAAAGTGCGGACCGCACAATTATTGTGCGGCCGCCGAAGAAGAGCTGCGCGGCCGCAGTCACATTTGTGCGAACCGCAGAAGAACAAGGTACGGCCACACTTACAATTGTGCGGACCACAGAAAGAGTGCAGCGCGGCCGCAGATCAGAATTATACGGCCGCAGATTTCCAATCCTGTCAAACTGAAGAAAAGTGTGGACCGCACATGGAATTGTGCGGCCGCAGAACATCCAAATGGATATTTTTGTCCGAAAATTCTAGTCCTGTATAAATAGAAGAGTTTCACTTTTTTAGGTTAATTTTTGACATCAGCTACTACAGTAGACGGTTTCTTTTACTCTCTTTAGTAGTTTTTGCTATTTTAAGTTTTTTTAACATAAAGGTTATCAATTTAATTAGTAATATAGGTTTAATTATTATTTCTTCTTCTTTTTCTTCCAATTTAAGCATGAATAGCTAGATTTTTACTAGGGTTGTGACCCAATCCTAGTGTGTAAACTTAATGGGTGTTTGATTTATTGCTTGTTTATAGTTGGGTGTTTAATTTTTAGCCTTGTTCTTGCTTTTATTTGAAGAATTAATGGTTGCAAATATTAGTTCATGCTTATTTGACTTGGTCTCTACTTGAGAAAGAGAGACTTAGTCTAGGACAACTTAGCTACTAAGAAATTGGGTGAATCAAGAGATTGATAATCCCAAATAAAGGGTTGAACCTAGAGATAGGAAAATCCGACTTGAGCTTTTATTCAACCGTTTTGTTCAATACGTATTTGGACTTGAGAAAACTAAATTGGGCAAACTGACCGAGAGGTATTGAGTGAATAACCGAGTATTGATAGTTATAATACACCCAGACCAATAAAACAAGCTTTAAAGTTTACAACCCATTAGGCAAACATCTAGGTAAAGGTCATAGTCCTAGGCCTTTTATCTCATTTGAAAAACAACAAAAATAATTTCCTAGTTTCAGTCTTTAAATTGCAATCGTAGTGAAATTTTGGTTTTTAAACAACTAAACTTTGCGGAAGTGCAAATTTAGATATACAAACTAACATGCTAAGATATATACTACCAACTCCTATTCATATAGCTCCATGCGGAATTCGACCCCAACTCTTGTTGGGTATTACTATTGCATCGACCGTTTTCATAACCTCTAATAGAGGAGTGAACTTGGACGATATCAATTAGCCTGCAAAAAGAAGTAAAGGGAGTAAGGGCTTAATATTAAAAGAGGAATCCTAATACTACCTACTCGGGAAAGAAATCTCACCATGGGAACGGGCCTCCCAGCGGCCCTTCGAGAGAATGCACCACGAGCGCTCGGAATATGACATCTACGATTTGATACCCACAACCCACTCCTTGAGTCGTGGGACGGCGTTCGGGACCCGAGCAATGGCTGCACCACTACAAAGTATCGGTAAGAAAATGAGAAGTGTAAAATCGACATTAGAAAGTAAGTCATACTCACGTGAGGTATTCCACTTCTCGTGGAATGGCCTGCACTCGGTTGGGATTTAGTCCGAAGTCCTTACTCGGACAAAACGGCATTGCCAGCCCCGATCCCGGTCCTCATCAATACTCGAGAACAGTGCTTTACTAGCCCGATGTACAAGCTTTATCAGTCCCCCCACCCCAGAAGATTCGGGGACTGTATAAGCGAAAAAGATGTTCGATGGTAAACGAGCACCCATCTACTTTGTTTATGAAGAACTAGAGGAGGATCACGATCCTCCAGAGTGAAGGATGAATCTGACCAAGGCATACCTCTTACAGAAATCTATGATGACCGGGTCCACCCAGTCCACCGTCGGCTGAAATGCATTTAATGCCATTAAGACTTGACTGACGAGATGTTTCGGTTGTTTTGTCATTTTTGTCACGGTGTATCGAAGTAAGAAACGGAAGCTCATATCGTTTCTCGTCATTTACTCTCCGAAAAATGAGGAGACTATCTGTATACGGGTAAAATCGAGCTCATAGTGCATCCTAGCCTCCGACAAGATAAGACGGGCTCAAGATATGACAATAAGGGACCGAAACCGAGCCAAAGTCCCACCGGCCTAGAACCCGGGGGCATGGCACCTGCCTTCGAGGATATCAAGGCCATGATCCCGGAATCAGTCCTAGCCTCGAATGACTTCGAAGAATATTATCAGACCATCCAGCATAGCCAACAGAAGGTCGAAATATCCGTGACCGGCCGAATGTCACGGCGGGAATCTCGGTACTTATCGATTAGGAACCAGCAATTAGCGAATCAAAAGATTTTTTACCTTTTATAGAGTTATACCTAAAATAGGACTCCCCTACTATATAAAGGGGGTCTAACAATTCATTTGACACACTGTAACATGCACTCAAAAGCAATACATTATTATTTTCTCTGTCTTGAAGCTCTTGTTCTTTTTGATCGATACCGGTTGTGGTGAGTCCGGCTCGAAAGCGATTATTCCATCAAAGCTGAAACTATCCAACTTGTGTGGTTTGAATGTATTTTATATTTATTTATCTAATAGCAACTTAATTTATCGCTTTGTATCAAGTTAATCCGTATTTCCTTAAAACCACTTACAAATACAATTGTTATCAGATTTTGTGGGTAAACAGCACTATCGAAGAAATTTTGAAACGAGACACTCTTCACTAGGTACGTCTTAGATCTGATCTTTGACATGTAAATAAATTTTAAGCACGTAAAGATCTTCCTATGATTGTTATTGTCTTCCGCTGCGTTTTATGAACATCTATATGTCATCCAACAGTAGCATTAAAGTGACAGGTCCAATTAAAGCTACAACTTTCAATGCGGAGCATAAATATATGTGTAAACATCTATTACAATAAATAAATAGTAGATATGAACCCATAACTTTAAAAATATAATGAGTTCAATGCTAAAAATCTTAAAGGTTAAACCCGTAGAGTTTATCCGCCTTTAAATGCATGAAATTATCACTTAACCATCTATATCTATAAATATAGGGGGAATCAAAAATAGCCAGATTTACAACTGGTAATTGAAAAATAGCTGGAGTTTCAAAAGTAAAAGATAAAATATGAACAAAAATACCTTTAAAAATCTGAAAAACTTCCAGCATAATATGATGGAGTTTGAATTATTTACATATGAGATTTCAACATAATGTGTTGGAGTCCCAACATAATATCCTGGAAGTTTGTATGCAAGAGCTCCATAATCTAACATATTATATTGGAACTTTCCACGTGATGGAGTTCCAACATAATATGTTGGAAGTTTATACGCAAGAGCTCTATAATCCAGTATATTGTGTTGAAACTTTCCATATTTTAATAAAAACAGTGGTTACTTTTTAATAACTTTACAAACGTCGACTATTTGTCAATTATCAGTCCAAAAACTGGCTAGCCTATACTATTAGTGGGTGAAATTGACCCATTTTTCCGGCCCAATTTTATTTTTTGTGTGTGCGAACCCAATCATTTTTTCTTGCTCTTTAGTGTCTCACTAGAAGGACAATATTTTATAAAGTGAAAAAAGGGGTGAAGTACTCAATTAGCCTTCAAAGTATATGGTCTTGAATTTTTGTCACCTTTTGCCTCAGAGGCAGAACTTTATGTTTAACAAGTGTTGCCCCTTCTTTATCCCATGGGCAGCACTTTAACTTTTGACCTTCAAATTCTGCTCATAGGGTAAACGAGAGTCAAAAGTTGACCACCTCAAAAAAATATTACTCCCTCCGTATCGTATTTATTTGAACTCTTTTGACTAGGCACGGAGTTTAAGAAAACAGAGAAGACTTTAAAACTTCTAGTGTAAAATGAAGCATATATATTTTGTGTGACTATAAATCATTGCATAAAAGTAAATTGTTTCCCAATAGGGAAATGGATCATTCTTTTTAGCACGGAATAAAAAGGAAATAAGTTTACATAAATTGAAACGGAGGAAGTATATTTCTGCTATTTTCTTTTTGGAAAAAAAAGGAGTTATTCCTAATAAAGGAAAGACACTTTCCAACGGTGAAATCGAGTTCTATTGGACGATCAAAACACAATCACGATAACGTCGCTCAAGAGCGAACAACTCATAGTTAAGGAGGTTAGAGCTAGACCATAGTTGGAAGATACAGCTCTCGGACGGACATTTATACTAATCTTTTCTGATTGAGGAGGAATAAGAGCAGAACTCAGGGTAACTGTCGCGGAACATTCTCCCCCGTACATAACTTGCCAAAGAACAAAATCACCACGTAATGTCTCCTCAAAGTTAATTAGCAATTTTTACAAAAAGAGAATGAATATACTTGAATTTATCAAATTAACAACAACAATGATAACGATAACATATTTAATATAATTTTATAAGTGTGATATAAGAAAATAGTGTATATATTAACTTTATTTCTATGTAGTAAAGGTAAAATTGTTATTTCTAATACAATAATTAAATCATACAACTAAAATAATATCACACCAAAATTCAAAGTAACGCCAAGAAGAATCCAATAATCAACGAAAACCAATGAACCAAAAGTGGAAGCTCCACTGATATCATTCTCTTGACTTGGTGTGAAAACAGTACTTGACCCATTATTATTCGGGTTTGACCCATATAACATCTGAACCCCCTTAATATCATCACTCGACAATTCCACTTTCCTTACACCAGCACCAAGAGCAGGAAACATAATCGCTTCTTTTTTGGATGAATGATCCAAACCCAATAAATGACCGATTTCATGAACCGCAACCGATTCAAGATCCACACCCGATATTTCCAACACCGGTTCTTTCAAAAACCCGCCGTCTACGACCCAATTCTCCTCCCCGTCTAAGTGGAAAAATCCCGTAGGCGGTGAAAATGCATGGGCCAAAATCTTCATTGGCCCATCAAACGGGTTACCATCTCCATGATCCCCAACTAAAAACCCGATCCGAATATCCGCGGTTCTATAAGAACCCGTCTCTGTGAAACTTAACGGCGTTACCTCCGACCATTTATCAAACGCCCGTCCAAACGCTGCCTTAACGGAATCCGTTAACTGATTCTCCGGTAGAAATGCATAATTTAAATTAGTTTTACTCGGTGGCCAACGTGGCCGGCCTTCGAAGAACGAGAAATGAGCCATCGTATGCATGGCCGGAGACTTGCCGGAGTTCATACTAGTAGTGCCATTTACTATATCTGGATTTCCGCATCTGGGTTTTATCATATGTTGAAGAGTGACCGCGTCGAATTCTCCGGTGGTATTAAGGTTAAAGTTTAGCTGATAAGTTTTAACTGCTGAAAAAAGAACGTCATCAAATTCATCACTGAAATTTTTGCTCAAAGAATTTATATACCCAAAATGTTGAAAATACTGCTTGATTTTAGCTAAGCCTTCGACTTTTTGGCCAACATGGCAACCCAAATACTTGTTGAAATGGTTCCATGCAGAGTTATTGGGAATTATAAAACGAGGGATTGAAGAAATGTTAGGGTAAAAACGAGCAGAAACTGGAGAAGAAGCATTAAAGATTATAACCGCAACAGCAAAGAAGCTAAAAAAGGGAATTCTCATTTTGTCGATGTTACTTTGTGGAAAAGGAAAAGGTCTTCTTTTATGTCTTGACTTAAAGCTCAATTCGAAGGTTTTTCAATACATATATCTATGGATTTATTTTAAAATAAGAAAACAAGAAATGCCGGCTGTGGAAACGTTTGAGTAAGACGTCTGGAAATGTACAAGAAATTTATGTTTTTTCTTTTTTTTTGAAAACTTTGTAGAATCAGTTTGAATGGTTCTTGGACAGTTTACTTTTTTAAAAAAACTTTAATCATTCAATATTTGAAGTTCAATGATTTTGACTAGTTTGAATTCGTGTTGCATAGTAAACTAAAAAGGTAAACTGCATCATATCAAGAAAATCTTCATTCTTCAGAATAAAGAGTTGTGTCTTCCATCGGACTCTTCCTTTTGCATCATTTTAGAAAAACAAACTCCAGACAGGGGGTGATATTATCAGTTTTGGGATTCCCGTAAGTATAAGGGTGCATTTGATTAACCCGTAATTATGTATTTTTCCTAAGATAAACAGAGAAATACTTCAACTGCAAAATAACTATTTTTCTGAAATACTAACATGCATGTATAGCATCCAGCAAGAAACATCAGAGTAAAGGAGAAAACTAAGACACCTTCGTTGAGCACCCATGATTGTAAAAGCGATGCAAGAAACAAACTGAAGCAGAACATTCACCACAATTAACGGAAGCAAAGAGGCGAGAAAATAACTAACACCAACAACAGAGAAATTACATGGAAATAGGAAGGTGCTTGCCCGTAAAACGGCACAATTGAATTTATACGTGATTTATAGAAAAATGAATTGATTTGATCCTAAAATGATAAATGAATTAGACAAAAATGTAAGACATAGCGTTAAATTCGAGATAAGACGATAGCGGTCTTGAACCCGGGAACAAAGCTTCCGGATGCAGTAAGAATAATTCAATTAAGGAAGAAAGTAAAATGTTATTGAACATTGAACAAATTATAGTGTATGCTCGTCAAAAAGTTCCCTCCCCCCCTACAATGATGGTAGAGCTCACTATTTATAATTGTACCTAGGGAACAAGGTACTAGGATCAATCCCCTCTTAAATGACAATTATGAGGGCCATTGAAGAGTGTGTAACGGTAGGCAGTAAATGCCTTATTCTCTACAATGGACCGTGCACTTAATACTTAGAATATTCTTAATTAAATAATACCAGGTGGTAAGCATTTATTTTGCCTTCCTTATACGCATCAAACTTCTTCATTTACACTTTATAATTCTCCAAACTTTCTCAAACTCTCTTTACTCGACTCGTACTTTGTCTTCCACCTCTCTTTATCCTTCTTCTTTAGAGAAACCCTTCCTTCCTTTCTGAGAAAAATGGCCTCTTCTTCCAAAAACTCTAGTTCTTCAAAAACTAAAAGTAAAGCTGATGATGTTGCTCCTCTTACTGTGAGCACCATCATCCTAAGAAGTCTTATCACAACTAAAGACTTCGAAGAGAAGTATACTTCCGCTAACCCTCATACGTAGGCCATTAGCGTGTACCCTTCTTTAATCTGTCCTTCCAGTATTCATGCTCTGAAGGAAAGCTGCCATTGCCAAATCCTGATCTGGCGGAGCGGATAACCTTACCCAAGAAGGGTTTCACATAGTTTAATATGTATCCCTTCACTTTGGGGCCATTCTCTTTGAGTGGGGAGCTTGATTCCGTCATCGTGGAGTTCTGCATCTACTACCAGGTATGCCTGGCATAAGTCCTTCTGTGTGGAGGACATTTTCTTGTCTTCGGCAGCTATGCTAGAACACGGGAGATGAACTAACCCTGGCTAAATTAATGAACCTTTATTCCCCCAAGATTTTCCACGGGAGAATGATAAATTTCAACAAACGTGGCCATCATGCTCTGTTAGCATGCATGGATGATGACAACGATCGTGGGCGGATGGAACGGTTCGTTGCAATTGCCACCAGGGACATCAATCCGGCCACGGTATCATTCTTTCCGAAATTGTGGAACCATACTTGTAAGTTCATCGTTTGCTTCTTCTAGTTATAGATTATCCCATGTTGTTACTGACCCCTTTTACATATTTCAGCAACTCGGTGGACTCCACCGAGGGTCGAAGGCTTGGACCAGTGGGTCCAGAAGATTTTGGATGTCACTACGCCCGAGACCAGTACGTGGAAAGAACTGGCCCTTAAATATGGGTGGAAGGCCAAAAATCATGGTAGGTTGGACTAATCTTATTTTTACCATTCGTATAGGGAAGTTGATTAACCTTTCTCTCTTGTTGAATTCAGGTCTACTCCAGGGCTCAGTTGTCGTCCTCGAGGAGGATGGTTTGGCTAGTCCTACTGACACGGTGAGGCTGATGCAGGAGGCTACTACCTAAACAGGTGTATTTGGGCCTGCTTCTAGCGCAAGTGATTCTTCTCAGAGTCCTCGGCCGGAGAACAAGCAACCAAAAAAGAAACGTTCCTCTGCGGGCGGGGAAAAAAATAAAAGAGCAAAGAATGCCGCGTCCGAGTCGTCTTTGGATGTTGTGGTGATGAGCCCCACGCCCGAGCCGGCCATAGACACCGTGTTAATCGATGATAGTGGAGAAGCCAGTGAGGAGGGGGATTCTCTACATAGAAGACGATGACCTTTTTCAGCTCAACAGAATGCTCAATCTGTTGAGTTAATTGCACCAACCGAGGATGATGCCTCGACACTCTGGGGGGAGTATGATATGGTGGAAAATGCTAACTCCCATTTCTGAATCCCAGTCGCCTTGCGTAGTACTGTGAGGCTGAGTAATGGGTCCCTGCCTTCTTCGATTGATGAGCAACTGACAACCAGCACTGCATTTGCCGTAGCTGCTTCGCCATCAGTATCATCTCCTTCTTCACCAGTTGTGCCTTTGCCACCAGTAACTGCTACATCATCTCTACCGATCGCAGTTGCCCGAGAGGATGATGTCTCTCTTCTCCTGTCCCTAGTTCATGAGAACTTGGGACAAAATTATGTTGCCCCATTAGAAGATTCCCAAAGGAGGAGGAGCGTTACCCTTTCGGTTTCTACCGGATACCATCTGTTGTCCCGGCCGGTAGAACTTGCAAACTATCTGAAACCTTTGGCTTCAGAAAAAGATAAGGATAAAATACAAACTCTCTCGGAAGAGTGTTTGTTGAACAATTCCATGCACAACGCAGCGGCAGTATAGTCTTTATTTCCTCTGTCATTTCTTTTATATTTGTTATGGCATGGTTTTGAATTTATTTTTTTTGTTTTGCAGGCCAACTTCCTTACTTCTGAGGGCCTTCAAAGGCTGATTCGTGATAATGAGGCACTTACCTCCAAGCGGGATCAACGTTTGGCCGAGCGAGACCAAACTGCTGCTCGCCTCTTAGAGATGGAAGCACGAGCTGTTAAGGCCGTTGAGTTGAAGGCTTAGTTGCAGAAAAGAGAGCAAGAAGTAGTGACTCTTATCCAGGAGGTCACCCCATTAAGGGCACAATTTGAAGAAACTAAGGCCAATTGGGTTGAGGTCTATAATGTCGTTCTTGTTGCATCCGATCGCGATGCTGCCGCTGCAAAAAGATTAAATAATTTGGAGGCAGCCTTAAACTCCAAAACTAAAGAAGTTACTGCTGTCGAGGCGAAGTATGTCCTATTGGAGGAGAAGCATAAGAAGAACATCGTGCACAATAGAGTTTTCAGCTCCACTGTCTGCAAACTTGACGTCAGCCTCCAGTCCACCAAATCCACGCGTGATAACCTTTCTGTTGAGGTCGGCCGAACTTAAAGAAGAACTCCAGCATCGAGAGGCTTCCCTCGTTGTTGAAACAGCATATTCTATGTATAACATGGGGAGAAAAAACTTGGAAGAGGCCAAAGCGGGTGTCATTGACTTTGATGCCGAAATCACTGAGGCCCGTGAGCTGGAGTCAACTACCAAAAGGGGTTTTCCGACCCAAGCTGATGCCACCAACTCTTCTGGTTCCGGTTCTAGGTTTTCGGGAACTGAAGAAGAACCGGAAGGTGATGATGCTGAAGGCCAAAATGATGAAAGCCAAGGTATTGAGCCGGCGTCGGATCTTCCCACTTCCCCTAGGGGTGCAGATGCTTCTCTTCCTCCGGGTTCCAGAGATGCAGTAACTTAGATTTTGTTTTCTTTTCTTTCTCATATTTTTGTACTTGTGCTTTTTGGAATGTTTATTGTGAATAGAAACACTTTTTTGTTCACGCATCGTGCAAGTGTTTCTCTTTGTGTAATTTTCGTTTAAGTATTTGTGCAAGTTTAGCTTTTTGTGTCTTTTTCGTTTAAGTATTCTCGTCCGTTTTCCGCGTCGAGATATGCGAGGCTTCGGGTGTATTTTTCTCCGGTAGTATTTGGATTACGGGCATAGTTTCTTCCGAATCAACCCTTTAACGTGAAGATTTCATAAGAGAGGGCCCCCTTATGTTTACGGTGCTCTTGAAGAGGACGTCTCATGTTCATTACAACACTAGCATTTGAAGTACTTGTTTAACTTTCAAATGATCAAATCAATTCATCGTTCAGACAAGAAAAATTATATAAATAAAAGACCTTCACTTTATTCCTTCCATTTTCAAAAGTACATAAGCATTCATTGTGCTAAAAGAAATTGCCATTTCTTATGGCCAACTTATACAACTTGTTTCTAAGGGGCTGGTCGTGCAGTTCTCGATCCCGATGATACAACTATGTTTTCGGGTTTCGTATTCTGGTCGATGTGGCATCATTGTTTCTGTATCCTCATATTATCCCCCCTAGTGTTCGAATGCGTAGAATGCGAATTGGAACACTAAAAGTTTTACACCTTCGAGAATTCCACTAGTGAATTGCTAGATAATCTTCAGTTCGATAGCAAACATCACTTTCAAAGATTATCTATCAATCTCCCAGTGGCTTGCACTTGTGAACGATCGGGTAATCTCTGTTTGACAACAAACTTTACTTCCCGGTAGGAACTTTGCTATCAAGCAAAAGACTATCTAACTGTTCCATAGTAGTTCTTTGCTTGTGTGCCCTGTCATTTAAAGGTCTTATTGCTGCTGCTGAATCTTCCTTCGTAGTATGCTTTCCGTTGTTGCCTTATTAAAAACCTTGCTAGAAAAACTCAATTGCAACAAAAACTAGACGAAGGGAAAAAGAGTGTAGCACATACTTTCATTACAGGTGAGGCTCATCAGCAATAGTATCTCTTAAGGTATGCCACATTCCAGTTGCTTGGCAATTTTTCTCCATCTCAATTTTCTAACTCGTATGACCCTTTCCCGGTGATAGCTGAAACCCGGTAGGGGCCTTCCCATGTTGGACCTAGCTTCCCCGCATTGAGCTCCCGGGTGTTCTGAGTTACTTTCTTTAAAACCAAGTCTCCTACTTTGAAATAATGGAGGTTGGCTCTTCGATTGTAATATCTCTCTATTCTCTGCTTTCGGGCTGCCATCCTTATATGCGCCAAGTCCCTGCGTTCATCGAGCAACTCCAAATTGACTAACATTGCTTCATTGTTTGCTTCTTCACTTGCCCGTAAACACCTCAGGGTAGGCTCTCCTACTTCTACCGGGATCAGGACTTCTGCCCCGTACACAAGAGAGAAAGGAGTCTCGCCCATGGTTAATTTGACCATTGTTCGGTGCGCCCATAGTACACCTGTCAGCTCTTCGGGCCATTTACTTTAGCTTTTTCTAATCTCTTTTTGAGATTTTGTATAATTACCTTGTTTGTTGATTCTGCTTAACCGTTTGTGCTCGAATGATAGGGTGATGATATGATCCTTTTAATTTTCGAGTCTTCAAGGAATTTTGTTACCTTTGTGCCTATAAACGGCGGACCGTTATCGCAGGCTATCTTTTTTGGTGTTCCAAATCTGCAAATTATATTCTCCCAAAAGAAATCTACCACTTCATGTTCTCCGATCTTCTAATAAGGACCTGCTTCAACTCACTTAGAAAAATAGTCAGTTAAAATTAAAAGAAATCTTACCTTACTGGGGGCCGTCGGCAGTGGTCCGACGATATCCATCCCCCACTTCATGAACGGCCATGGTGACAAAATCGAGTGCAATGGTTTTGTCGGTTGATGTACCAACGGTGCATAGCGTTGACATTTATCACGCTTTTGAACATAAGCTTTGGCATCTTGTTCCATCTGGGGCCAATAGTATCCTGCCCTAATTAATTTTAACACTAAGGAATCTGCGCCTGAGTGATTTCCACAGATCCCTTCGAGGACTTCTCGCATAACATAATTAGCTTCAGAAGCTCCCAAACATCGGGCCAAAGGGCTTGGAAAGATCTTTTGTATAATTGACCCTCCTTGAAACTGTATCGAGCTGCTTTAGTGCGCCGTGCCCGAGATGCCTTAGGATCATCAAGCAGTTTTTCGGGCTCGAGATAGTCAATGATATCATTTCTCTAGTTCCAGACCAAATTGGCCGCGTTTACCTCGTAATAGCTATCCGCGTCCAATACCGAATGCATAAGTTATACTACTGTATCGGAGTCTGATCCCTTAATCTCTGTGGATGATCCAAGATTGGCTAGTGCATCTTCTCCCGCATTCTCTTCCCTCGGGATATATGTAATTAACCATTCCTGAAACCTAGCGAGCAGAGCCATGACTTTTATTACGTATTATTGCATGCGTTGCTCTTAGGCTTCGAAGATCCCGTAGACCTGATTTACTATCAATTGGGAGTTGTATTTGATTTCTATGACCTCGGAGTCCAGTCCCCAGGAAAATTTGAGCCCTACAATCAAAGCTTCATACGTTGCTTCATTGTTAGTCAGGGGAATAGTTCTTATGGCCTGCCTTAGGGTTTTTCCCGAGGGCGTGGTTAACATTATATAGAGCCCGGACCCTTTCATATTGGAAGCTTCGTCCGTGAACAAGGTCCACACTCCTGATGTCGATTCCGACACCATTACTGCTTCTTTGGTAGCCAAAGATAAAAGTCCCGGACTGAAATCGGCCACAAAGTCGGCCAAAACTTGTGACTTAATTACAGTCCTGGGTTTATATTCTATGTCAAATTCGCTCATTTCGACGGCCTACTTGGCCAGCCTACATGAGAGTTTAGTCTTATGAAGAATATTTCGCAAGGGAAAAGTGGTCACCACACCTATCAGGTGACATTAGAAATAAGGCCTTAGATTTCGAGCGGTGACTACAAGGGCTAAGATTAATTTTTCCAGATGTGGGTAGCAAGTTTCTGCTCCCGTCAAAATTTACTTACATAATAAATAGGAGATTGCGTACCTTCATCCTCGCGGATTATAACAGCACTTACCGTTACCTACGAGACCGCTAAGTAAATTAGTAGTTGTTCGCTTTCCTCCAGTTTTGACAGTAACAGAGGACTTGACAAATACCTTTTTAAATCCTTCAAAACTTGTTGACATTCCGGTGTCCATTCAAAGTTATTCTTCTTTTTGAGAAGCGAGAAGAAATGATGGCATTTTTCCGAAGACCGGGAAATGAATCTGCTCAAAGCGGTCAGTCTCCCCTTAGCCTTTGAACCTCTTTTACGCTTGATAGCTGGTCTGGGATGTCTTCGATGGCTTTAATTTTATCGGGGTTAACCTCGATCCCCCTTTGCGACACGAGGAAACCCAGGAACTTACCGGAGCTGACCCCGAATGCACATTTCTCGGGGTTACGCTTCATGTTGTGTTTCTTTAAGATGTCAAAGGTCTCTTGCAGGTGTTTCAGATGGTCACATGCATTCAAAGACTTAACCAGTATATCATCTATGTAAAAGTTTTCCCTATTTGTTTTTAAAACATTTTGTTTATGAGTTGTTGATAAGTGGCTCCGGTGTTCTTTAGCCCGAAAGACATCACATTGTAACAATATGTGCCAAATTTGTTATGAACGAGGTTTTTCCCTGATCCTCTGGGTTCATCTTGATTTCGTTGTACCCGGAATAAGCATCAAGAAAACTTATTAACTCGTGTCCAGCTGCCGTATCAATCATTTGATCAATGTTTGGTAATAGGAATAAGTCTTTCGGGCATGCCTTATTTAAATCCTTATAATCTACGACATGCAAAACTTATTATTCTTCTTTGGTACTACTACTACGTTAGCTAGCTAGTCAGGATACTTTACCTCTCGGATTGAACCAATATCAAGCAAAGCAGTTACCTCTTCTTAGACGAATTTATTCTTGACCTAGGCAATAAGACATTTTTTCTGTCTTACCGGAAGGATGTTGGGATCCAGGCTTAGTTTGTACGCGGCCACTTCTGGCGGAATACCTGTCATATGCGCATGTGACCATGCAAAGCAATCGACATTAAGTTTAAGAAATTCAATAAATCCAAACCTAAGTTTGGGGTGTAGTTCTGTCCCCAAATGGAACTTCCTCTCCAAGAATATTTCGAACAACGCGACTTGTTCAAGTTATTTCACCGTAGATTTTATTGCGTCCGTTTCTTCTGGTACCTGAAAATATCTTGGTACCTGATAGGATTCCAATGACTCCTCTCCCTGGCTGACTTCGCTCGGATCGGGAGCAGGCACTAGTTCCTATAATTTCTATGTTGTATGCTCCTTCCTTTTTCTACTGGAAACTAATATCACATTCATCTCCCTTATTGTCGGTTGGTCAACTCTAATTCATTTAATTCCCTCAGGAGTTGGGAATTTCAGCAACTGGTAATATGTTGATGGCATAGCCTTCATTTCGTGCAACCACGGTCTCCCCAAGATAATATTATAGCCCATATCGCTGTCCACCACCTCGAAAGGGGTTAAATTCATCACCCCCTAGATATTCATGGGCAGCAAGATCTCTCCTCGGGTTGTCACACTTGCTAGGTTCAACCCGGCGAGGAGCTTTGTGGCCGAAATGATACTTCCGGTGAGCCTTGCTTGCTCCAACACCCTCCATTGGATGATGTTGGCCGAACTTCTTAAGTCCACCAAAACACGTTTAATTTTAAAATCTAAGAGATTTAATGAGATTACCAATGCATCATTGTGCGAAAGCAGTAATCCATCTGTGTCTTCCTCTGTGAAAGTGATGTCATCCTTAGAGACTTCCCGGAGTCTCTTACTGTGAATCACTGACACCTTCGTCTTTTTTGCCGCTGAAAATGTCGCCCCATTAATCTCATTTTCCCCGAAAATCATGCTGATCGTCAAGCGCGGGGGATCTTCTCCTGCTTGTGAAGGTTCTACATCATCACGATTGCAGCCGCAGTTATTTTTAGCTCAGTCACTTAAGAATTCTCTGAGATGACCATTTTTTAGTAATGTCGCCACTTCCTAGCGCAAATGCCGACAGTCCCCTGTCCGGTGACTGTTGGTCCCATGATATTCGCACCACAAATTAGGATCCCTTTGGCTGGTATCGGATCTCATTGACTTCGGGAACTGTGCCTCTTTGATGTTCCTCATAGCCGACACTAATTCCACCACGCTGACACTAAAGCTGTACTCAAAAAGTCTGGGATAAGAGGAATCTCGAGAACCCGATGTCTCCTTATCCCGCAATGACCAATTATTCTGGCCGCGATCGATTCTCCTATCGATAGTGAATCTATCCGCCGACCAGAAACCTCTGTCGCATCCTTCGGTCCGTTTATAGGGCAAATATCGGCCCCTTGAAGACTGCCGATCTGAGTCAAAATCATCTCTCAACTTCTCTTTATTCTTCTCTTGGTCTCGACCCTTGGTTGATGTCGGGAAACCGAGCCGATCATCCTCAATTCTTATCTTTGATTGATACCGGTTGTGAACATCTACCCATGTTGTTTTCTGGAACTCGAGCATACTTTCATTCAATTTTTGAGAAGCATCGGAACTCCTCGGATTCAGACCTTTAGTAAATGCTTCAACTGCCCATTTCGATAAAGCCGGTAGTAGTATCCTTTCCTTCTGGAATCTAGTCACGAACTCTCGCAGCAATTCAGACTATCATTGTGCAATCTTGAATATGTTGGCCTTTCGGGCATATACCATCCTGGCTCCGGCATGGGCCTTAATGAAAGAGTCCGCGAGCATCTCGAAGGAGTTTATAGAATGCTCGGGCAAGATTGAATACCATGTCAGGGCCCCCTTCGTGAGGGTTTCCCCGAATTTCTTCAATAAAACTGACTCAATCTCATGCGAAGCCAAATCGTTTCTCTTCCCCGTCGTTGTATAGGTGGTGATATGTTCCTGGGGATCTGAAGTCACATCACACTTCGGCACATCTGGCATTTTGAACCACTTTGGGATGAACTCTGGTGCCGCTCTCGGTTTGAACGGCAGCTGGGTGTACTTTGTTGAATCCAGTCCTTTCAGTACTGGTGGCGTGCCTGAAATTTGATCCATTCGGGTGTTTATTTCTCTCAGAAACCACATGAGTTCGGTTTTAAAGGGATCATTTTCATTATTGTTGTCAGAACCACTACCGTTCCCCCCGGCCCTGTAAAAGCTGACTTCGCCCCTCGGGGTGTTGTTATCGACCCTTTGGGTTATTTGATTTGCGGGAACATCGGAAGGAATTAGACCTCGTCCATTCGCGTTGTTGGAAGCACCTGACAATGCCTGCCTTAATTCCGTCATGACCTGATCCTGCCGCGAGAGATGGACCATAATGGCTTTTTGTTGCTCCCTCAAGATCCTTACTGTTTCGACGACGTGCTCGTCTTCAGTATCATCAAAAGTTTCCTTTCGAACATGTCGTGGATATTGCCTGCCGTGAACCGGCGTGGCCTCGTCCCCCTCTTTGCAGGTATCACTGATGGAATCTTCATGCTGAAGCCGATTTCCTTGGGCCTTAACGTTGTGTGTGATGTTGACATCATTATCTGCCATTTTTAATGATTTTTCTAAGAACAAAGAATCAAACACGTTAGTAATTGATGAAGGGATCAATTCAATCACACAACTGTGTAAGCCCCATAGTGGATGCCAAACTGTTTACCCGTAAAATGGTACAAGTGAATTTATACGTGGTTTATAGACAAGTGAATTGATATAATCCTGAAATGATAAACGAATTAGATAAAAATATAAGACTTAGCGTTAAAATCGAAAAAAGACGATAGAGGTCTTGAGCCCGGGAACAGAGCTTCCGGAGGCGGTAAGAATAATCTAAATTAGCAAGAAAGTAAAATATTATTGAGCTTTGAACAAAGTATAGTGTATGCTCATCAGAAAGTTCCCTCCCCTTACAATGATGGTAGAGCTCACTATTTATAATTGTACCTAGGGAACAAGGTCCTTGGATCAAGCCCCTCTTAAATGACAATTATAAGGGTCATTGAAGAGTGTGTAACGGTAGGCAGTAAATACCTTATTCTCTGCAACGGACCGTGCACTTAAAACTATAGAATATTCTTCATTAAATGCTACCGCCTTTATGAATATTATTTTCTCCGATAATAAGCAAGATCATTATCCTTGGGCCCGACTGTCCTGTGTATTCGGCTCCACGTGTCACCTTTTCATGTGAACATTAAATATGAGTATATTTTACCTCATACATAAGGCAAGACCATCAGTACATCAGTGTGTATTGTTCTGTTGCACCATTAAACGATAGCTAGCCACTAGCCAAAAACCATAATGCTCTCAAGTTCGGGGGCGGAGCTAGAGTGCTGCGAACGGGTTCGGTACCCAGTAGCTTTTGTTTGAACCATGTATTTGTTTAGAAAAATTCATTGAATATGTATAAATTATTAATTTATAACTTAGTAACTTAAAAGAATTAGAATCCCGAACCCATAAGCTTAAAATCCTGGCTCAAGTCGAAATTATTGGCAACACAGACATGTCGAAACATCATCTTTCCTTCAATCTTATATATAGTAGAAACATGTATAGTAACAGTAAGGAATAATATATTCAGAAACTCATAAATTTGTATCGTTTGTGACTTGCACACCTATATTGTGTTCCACCAACATATGTATTTGAGTTTGAGCAGATAGACCGAAGTACCCTTGCATAATTGCGAGTCTGATTCATTTAAACCTGCATTACGATTAAAAGCTTATTGATCACTCCACCTATGTGGCCAACCTATAAGGTTTTATGAAAAAATTATTAAGTTGAGTTTAATTTCAATAGCGTTGCTGTTAAACAGAAATAAAATTATCGGATGTGTGTTCTGAGGCAATTACCTTTGCAACGCCAACCTAAATTGATGAGTTCCACTGTCACGCCCCAAACTCAGGGAGCGCGATCGGCGCTCAACCGAGAGAACTCGGCCGAGCAAGCCTATTAGACTTCCTTCTACCCAAACTCATCCATGAATAAAGAGGAGATATACTCCATTAATCAACCACTGAAAAGATTTTATTAACAACTTCCTTTTCATTCCCATTAGTAGCTTCATTCATAATTTCCAAAACATTACGAGTTTATAGAATTAATGAAAAATATAATTTTCAAGTACCAACATTTCTAGTTCAATTCCCAACATCAACCATAATCCACAACCTGTCTATGGAGCCTCTACGTACAATAGAAGAGTAATATGAAAATGCCGGCAATAAAGCCCGGGTTATACTTCAAAACAAAGTACATGAGAAACAAAAGATACATAACCCCGAAATGAAATGAGGCTCACCAGATTAGCTGAAAAGACTGTACTGCTATCATTTATTAATGTCGCCTGCTGAAGAACCACCTGCATCCATTAAAGATGCAGCGCCCCCGGTAAAAGGGATGTTAGTACTGTCGAATAGCACTAGTATGCATAGCTAAAAATCCTCTTTCAAAATAGAATGCCCATATAAGAAAAGGCAACACATAGAAATAGCAAGTCACAATCAATAATATCCAAACGTCCAGTTAAAACATAATAATTTTAAAAATACGAACTTCATATATAATTTTGGTTGAGAGATCAATAGCACCGATATACCGCCGTCTTTGTTAGCACGGAGTCCGATCACGCCCGATCGACTAGGTCATTTCCCCACGAACAATGTGATTTGACATGTGATACGAAAGAAAGTTATTACCAAGAGTAGTACCACCATATGCGCAATATAGCATCTGATCTCCACCCGATCAGCTAGGCCACCTTCTCACATATGCCGTGTGGGTTGACTTTTCCAATCCACAAAGGTTCCAGTTTCATCCCAATTAAGGGGAATAATATCACAATTTCCAAAGATTCTAATTTTATCTCAAATAAGGGGAATAATTCTAATCCACCCCTACACCGGCACGTGTAGTTTCAGGTGTGGGTCTTATGACCCACCCTTCCTCGGTATTGCTAATGATGCTCCCAAAAATAGTTTTGATTTGATTTGCAAAAAGAAATATCATAAACACAATTTTACTCACCTAAACATCTTTCACATTGTATGAATTCTCTTTAGTAATTNGTTGATTTGCAAACAGAAATATCATAAACATAATTGTACTCATCTCAACATCTTTCACATTGTATGAATTCTCATTAGTAATTCCAGTCATTCACAACAACAATATTTTCTTGGCTCATTAGGCCATTCACAAGATTCTTTATTCCTGGCACGATGACCGTATTTCATATTCCACACTTTCACCTCTTTCAAGTTCAAAGATCACCATCAATTATCAACATATAGGATATTTCAGAAATCATATACTTCAAATCCATTTGAAATGGAAACTTCAAACACAAATGGTTTCTTCCCAAAGAATGAGGCATACCAACCAACAATGGAAACACACAGAAAAAATCATAAACAGTCAATACACCATTTACTCTTGCAATACTCTTCTCCAGAAATAACAATGTACAATTTCAATACATGAATATATAGAACTCGAATCACACTGGATATATTTATAAATTAAAGCATTAGTTAAAGCAGCCACTAATAGGTATGAATTTAGTAGAAAAGCTTTTAGACAATTCTATCTTCGAAGTCATTTTTAAACAATTGAGTCTAGGCTCATTTCACATTCTTTATCGCATCTTCTCAAATCATTTGCACTACTAGACACAATCATAACTTAAATTCTTGGCACGTTGGCCACACTCTATATCCCCAATTAACTTATTTCACTTCCAACCATCTTTATAGATTATCAACAATAAGACATTTTCAAATCGAGATTTTAGGTACACATGTGAGCAATTAAGAGTCTTAAGAATATTGAGATTTTCTCACACAATTTGGCATACTATCTTTAATTGAAACACGACTCAAAGCCATAACCTTTTAATACGTAACCCATACTTTGAAACTTACGGAAACATTATGGAATTCAATTCCAAGAGAGAAAGTTTAGCCAACATACCTTAATCGAGCTTCCTTAACTCTAGAATGATCCGTAATTCTTAGCAATCCCGATCTATTTCGAGACATAACAAAATTGAATCATAATTAGGAAGATATTCATGGTCTCAGCTCATTTGAGTATTTTATCAGACACTAGGTGTGCAAATTTAACCACAAGGTTCTCTTACAAGATTTCCTTCACTCCACAACTCAATCCTTACTTGTTTCAGCTCAACAATCTTTCCATAATTTTTATTGGTACATGCACGTATAAATAATAATCTCATACCCATGAATCATACTCCTAATCAACCATCTTCTACCCAAATGCAAAATTGAAAACTAGGGTATGGAACCTTACCTCTTAGATGAAGAACTTGTGGGTTTTCCTTATTAATCTTCCAAGATTTGAGAAAGACTTGATGAATAATTAGCCTAGGATTTTTCTCTCTCTAAAACACTCTCCCTTCTCTCTAAAATATCAGAGTTTTGCTCAAAAATAACCCAAAGCGTGTATTTAATGAAGTAGGGTCGGGTTTTAAAAACCCAAAAATGGAGCTCTGGAACAGGTTCTGCGGTCGCATATGCAACCGCATAATGGATATGCGGACCGCATATCGGTCGCATAATTACAGACCAAAACGATCAAAAATCTGCTTGTGTATGCGGTCACTATGCGGTCCGCATAACTGTTATGCGATCGCATAATGCACCGCATAACAGTTATGCGGTCGCATAGCCGACCGCATAATTTCCCCCAGACTGACCCTTCTCCTGCTCACTTCTGCGGCCATTATGCGGCCCGCAGAGTGATTATGCAGTCGCATAATGGACCGCATAAACGCGCTTTTCTGCCAAAAATATTTCTTTACTTTTCGGTGCATTGTTCAACCTAAAAAGTCCGAACCGTGACTCGCAAGCTCGCCGCGAAGATTTTATACCATCCTCAAACACGTAAGCCTACTCCGGCACCACAAAACCTTGAATTCACTTGCAAAATTTACGGGGCTTTACACTGAAATACTTCAAAATTTTTCGGGGTGTTACCTCCTCCCCCGCTTAGGATCATTCGTCCTCGAATAAGGGTCAAAATCAGTCATTAGTATTCAATGTGGTTCAACTGTTGGTTCACACACACCGGTAGTTTCAAAATTTGACTAACTCCCTAAATTTTCAAAAATTTCGCCAGAGTCTCCCCTGTAACTGTGCCTATCCATCTGCCAGAGTAACACCAAAATAATTTCTAACAACACATCCACAACTTGACAAAACATCACCATGTATAACAATGTCACTAATCTCATCATTACATGCATTATACTATCAAGAGTGGTATGTGGATATGAGCTGCACATATTTAAATCATAACATACAGAAGTACCTTTCAAATCACAATCATTTAACTATACACTCAAGTGGAAATATTTTATTTCCTTAACACTTTTGCCCCTCCATATAGTCTCCTCGACTTACAGACTTCGCCATAACACGTTAACGGAGACAATCTCAACTCCGGGACTTTTCTAACAAGGATAAAAAATAGTTGCTCCTCACAATCCCATTATCCCTTATCTTCACCTTATTAGAAATAGACACATGAAACATCTGGTACACGGAGAACAATAATAGGGAAACATCATATTCATAGTTTAGCCTATTTCCTTTTAAAATTCCATAAGGCCTAATGTGACTTCAGATACTTTACCTTTATTAACAATTCACATAGCATCCTCATGCAGAAAATATTGAGAATAACCCATTCACTTTCTTCAACTCGAAATCTCCACGCCGAACACCCAAACTAAACCTTTGGCAACCTTCAACAATTTCTCTAAGATGTGCTAGCTTAACGATGACCATAAAATTTCCTATCTTATATATTTGATCATGGGATGATGCTTCTTGTTTGACATGTCTGAACCTACAATACTCGATAGATTTGCTACAACCAGGAATAACGAGGTTCGAGATTTTGCTGGAAATATTCAAGAATCCATCAACGTGCTGAGCACGGCATTTCAGGAGGTTATATCCTAAGAGACATGAAGGTCACTACCAATAGCGCTGACATGGTAATTCGTTGTGGTGACATTATCGGTTCAACGAACGAGTCATAGAGTTGCCTAGTAGGCATTGATAACGTAGGGAAAATGTTCATGATTTTGAGATTTAAAAGAAATGAGTCATAAAAAGGACATCAACAATTGTTTTATTCCATTCGTGCCTTATTTGGCAATAGTAAGCCTCAAAGAGAGCTAACACTTATGTGACACCAGTCGCCTCTTGGTATGTAGGGAAAAATCAGTTTAACTCGAAATGAGAATATTCTAGCACCCAGAATATGATATGGGTTTCAAGATACACAAAGTTGCATTACACTCTTAACAGTAACTAGCACAAGGAATCTATGCCACAAGCTTACGAGGATGAAAAGAAGTTGAACACTTGTGAGATTATTATCATTCCCACAGCTTAACCTTTGCCAATATTTGATCCTATGTGAGAGGACTAGAGATACGATGAGTTTGTCTTTCAATTCAATATGCTCATCATAAGGCGGCTTAACTTTCAATCTCACACAAGTGGAATCATGTAGCTAGGACATCTTAATATTGGGGTGAAATCATGTATTAGTTAGAGAGAATGAACACTTTGCCGTGAGCTTGATATGTTTTTGCCATAACAACTCTCAAGTTACCATATCAGGCCAATTCACAGGCAACCACAATACTGGGAACAAGGTGAGTTACTCACTGAGGCATGATCTAGGTGAACATGAAAGTCATACTGAGATGGGTAAACAACAAGACCTCCCTGTGATGAATTTGTGATAAATCTCAAGTTGCTCAGAAACTTTATGCGGATAAGTGGCCCCTTTCAATTGGCATGTACGCACATGATAGGTGCTAAGATATACTCTCATGTTACTAGACAATAAAAAGGATTCATGATACTATTCATAAAGGAGTAGAATAATTGTTCCAACCATAGAAGTCACATATACCGGAGAGAAAAATAGTGACTCAAGAAGGATCTCAACACTAGGCTGCTTTCCATTGGATATGATACCGTATAGGTAAATATTATGGTGATGCATGTATTGGCACAAATGAGTAGATGTTATCCATTTGAATCAAAATGTTCTGTACGAAATTCACCAGGTATTGTCCCTTGTTGAGAATTTAGGGAAGCAATGGGAAGTATTAACCTAGGGTTATAACGCAATTCAAGGAACCCATTATAGAACTCAAATTCTCAAGAGGATGTAAATATAAGGAATTGTGATAAAGAGGCTTCACGAATACTGTGTCTCGTTCTAAGAGTATATATAGAGAACGACTCATAAATTTGTTTCGGTTTTATCCCTACTTCCATAGTAGCATAAGGAGTGACATATGACAAAGTGGAATCGGGATCAATAAGAGCATACACATCACGAGATTGGACAGTCAATATAACTGTAACCACATCTGGAGAAGCCCCAAACTTTTGACATCTCCTCATAGCATAAAACCTGGTGGGCCCTCCTGAGCTCTGAATATCACCCCTAGCTGTTCCACACCCTGCAGACGTTATAGTGCCTCTAGCTGGGGGAGGCGCTGTGGATGTAGTAGCTACAGAACTGGCGGGCTGTGACAAACCCTTGCCCATGCTCTGGCGAGACAAATAACAATCTCTTAGAAAGTGGCATTTCATACCACACTTGTAGCATACCTTTGTACCATAGTGACACACTCCCGGATGGCATCTCCCACACTTCACACAACGGAGATGAGGTCTGCTGAACTGACTCGTCTCACTAACCTGATATTTACCCTTTTTGCATACATCATAAGCATACCCCTTATCCTTCCTCCAAGCTTCCAATGCGGGATTAACAATTCCAGCACCGGATTGTTGTGTGGGCCTTTGGAATTGCCCAAAGATACCACCTCTAACGCGTTGCTGAGCATACTCACAACACGATGCCAAATGTTCCTTCATGCGTGACGGACATAACTGGATGGGTGTACCCAACCTAGGGTATTTGTTCTTCTTGTGCCCCCTCTTTCCACAGCCATAACATATTTCAAGGGTCATCCAACATGTTCCCAA